>CAUYQG010139344.1:0-84081 GCA_963574415.1 Tarsius wallacei | reverse complement strand
TAAATATTTTTTATTTTATTTATTTATTTTTTTTTTTTTTTTTTTTTTTTTTTTTGAGTTGGAGTCTCCGTCTCTGTCGTCCAGACTAGAGTGCAGTGGCATGCTCACAGCCACCCCAGCATAGACCTGCTGGGCTCTGGCAATCCTTCCACCTCAGCCTTTCAAGTAGCCAGAACCAAAGAATGTTTTAAAAACCACCATACATTGCTGGACATCATGAGGCTTCATGGTTCAGTCAGAATTCTTTCATCACTGTGGCTGCAGCTTGGGGAACTACAGTTAGAAGTACGGAAGGAACATGGGGAGGGGTACAGAACAGAATCTGCAAGACAGCCCCTTGGTGGTAATGTAGAGTTGAGGTGCTTTACTGAAGAGGAGGAACCTGACTCCAAATGAGGAGTGAAGATGTTCTTTGCCAGCAATGTGGTGCTAGAGGATCCACAATGCTTCAGCCCTCTCCTGGGATGAACTGACTGCAGTGCTTGGCATCAGGCAGCTTGCAGTCGCATTGGAGAGACAGGCACACAGATATGTCCCAACATACATGCTATGGGGACATGGAGCAGTGAACAACTACAGGCTGGGGGCAGGTTCAAGAAACCTCCATGGCAGAAGGGGCTCTTGAGCTTAACAGATTGACAAGAGGACAAAGGGCATTCCAGGCCAAAGAAAGTGCATGTTCAAAGACATTCTTAACACAGCATGACAGGCAGAGGCAGTCAGGGGTGCCTGGGTCATCTGAACCTGAGCAGGAGTGGCAGGAAGCAGTGCTGTGGAAGTATGTAAAGGATGCTATCTGTGACTGGCTCAGGAGCTCAGGCTGATGGCAAACCATCAGAGCAGGTAGAGGGGGCTCTGGTGTCCATGAATAAAGACTGGTCTGAGGAGAACAGGTGAGAAGTCAAGAGGCTGAACCAAGGCAGAAGGGGGATGAGACATGAGGAAACTTGAGAACTTCTGCAGGTAATGCTTGCATGCTGTGAGGCGGGCAGGGGAGTAGGGACTGGGTGACTCCTGCTTGGCTAGCTTGGTGTATGTTGTTGCCACTGATGGGCCTAAGAGACCCAAAGGAGCTCAGGGCACCCTGGGAAGTGGAAGATAGTTAGAACAGTTCTGGGGCATAGCAGCCAGGTTTATACTTGCTAGGTGAAGCAAAGACTTGGCTAGAGTCAGAGGAGAGAAAGACAAGGAGCATCACTTTTAAGGAGTCAGTGTGTCTAGGAGCTGCCGGTTTCCTGAGTGCTGACAGCTCCTTTATGGAGGAGAGGCTTGTCCGATTCCTGCACAGGCAGCCCCAGCCATGACCAGCGGGTCTGTGGGGAACAAAGCTGAAGCCTGTGCTCCAGTAGGAAAGGGCTGAGCTGCTATTAATCATCACTGACCACAGGCCTCCCTTGCTGAAAGGGGGGAGACATTCAGATTTAAAGCTCTTAGTCCAAAGGCTTTGGGTGGTTGGTCTGTGAAACACATTTGTAGTATAGCAAAAGACGACCAGGAAACCCAGTGGCAGCTTTCCCTGAAAACAAGACATACATGCATATACACATGCCATTCCTGCTCAGAATGAGCACACACACGTGTATGCAGGGGATATTTTAAAATGGAGCTCGTCACACCAAGGAATGGCTACAACTAGTTGTTTAAGAAAAACAGACCTTTCTGGGTCTCTCTAACACTCATTGAACAGTGATCTCTCTAACACTCATTGAACGACTTGGTGCTCTTGGCAGGGCACAGTGCAGGGTTCTCATTAAAGAGGGCTTTATCCCTCCCTCCCCCACCAGCATCTCTCCAGAGCCAGGGCCTCAGCCACCTTACCTCTGCTGGGCCTGTCAGCACAGCAGCTCTGGAGTGCCCAGAATTCTGCTGTCTGCTACCCTTGCAGCTCTCTCTGTCAGTCTGATGATTTGGGATGCTGTTGGGGGCTATAGTGATGTTAGGTGTGGACAGTGGCATGTCCTGACAATGTCCCTAGTATAGGGTTGAATATCAGAGTAACAAGGACTCCTAGCACTGTGGCCTCCACCGGTCACAGAGGTGTGGATTGTTGAAGCTGGAGGGGCCCACCCACCATGGAATCTGACCTCAGTTTATCAGTAAATGAGATGTCTGCCCATTTGGCTCAGTGTCTGAGCATAGATATTCTGCAGGGAAAACTGAGGGGCTCCAGAATGGGCAGAGGTCCCTCCCATTTCCTCTCAGCATCTTGCACTGGTCTTTTCAAGCACTCATCACGATTATTTTAAATGACCATGGAGTTATTTATTATCTCTCCCTCACCAGTTCCACAGGGACCACATCTGCCCAGCATAGTTCCTGAAGTGAATGCATGAATGAATGGAATGCTCTTATTAAACATTTGAGACCCTAGTGGGTGTCATTATGCTAGGAATACAGGCATAGCAGCCCTCCACCTGCCTGCAGTCTGAAGGGAGAGATGAGTGTGTGCACATCATTGCTGTGGCATGCAGCCTGTGGAGGATAGAGGGTGGAGCAGCCGAATCTGAGCACTCAGAATGGTTGACAGCAGGCACAGGGCAAGTGTGAGGGATAAGGGAGGTCCTGGAAAAGGGAATAGCCACTGCCAAGCCTGGGAGAAAGTTGGTGGAAGGGCATTTGGGGGGAACCGAGTTGTGTCCGAGTTGAGACCACAAGTGGCCCAAGGCGAAGCTGAACAGGTGTGCCACATCAAGTTTCTAGAGCATTGTGTGGCAGGTCATGGGTCCTGGTTCTATCTTGGGAATCATGGCAGCCACAGAAAGCTTTGGATCAAGGCCAGGGAATATTCAAATATTTGTGTCAAAGATTACCCTGACCCAGGAATAGAGGGTGGATTAGAGAAGGGTGGATCCATGTGAGGAGACCCTCTTAGGAGACATTGTGACCCCTTAGTTAAGATAGTGATGACCTGGATCCAGTCACCATGGGGGCATAGAGGAGGGACTTCCTGTGAACTGGGTGGCTGTTTGGATAGGAATTGGGATCAGGAAAGGAAAAACATCCCTCTATCCCTCATTTCTTTTCTTTTTCTTTTTTGAGTCGTAGTATCACTCTGTCACCCAGGCTGGAGTGCAGTGACACGCTTATGGCTACTGCAGCCTTGACCTGCTGGGCTCAGGTGATCTTTCCGCCTCAGCCTTCCAAGTAGCTGGAACTACAAGCACATGCCATTATGCCTGGCTAATTTTCTAATTTATTGTAGAGATGAGGTTTTGCCAAGTTGCCCAGGCTGGTCTTGAACCCATGGGCTCAGGCAGTCTTCTCACCTCGGCCTCCCAAAGTGCTGGGATTATAGGCCTAAGCCACTGTGCCTGGCTCTCTCTCCCTCATTTCTAAAGACAAGCCCATCCAGTGGACTAGAAGTGTTCAGAGAGCCTCCTACTACAACCTGGCTGTATACTATATGGACCCTTGTAAACTGTTACAGCCTCTTACAAAAAGAATTGGAAAGCAGAGACTGCTTTCATTAGAGAACCTAAGTATCTGGTTTTCCACCTTCATTTTAGGGGCAGGTGACATTGTTTTATTTTCTTTTATGAAGGCTTTAGCAAATTTATCATCCCCAGTCTCATGTATGAAAATGCAATTATTAAATATATAGAATGTAGCCAAGAAATGTCATTTTCCATCATATGGCATAATGGCAAGGCCCTTAAGAGCAGTCTTGTCAGCGTAACATTTAAATGCAAGTGGCCAATAAAATTGTCATTGGATAAAATGTACAGAGCTGAGCCTTTCTCTTTTCAGGGATCAGACTGCTCTGGCAGAGTGCATCAACTTGACTTGGAGGGCTCTGCGGCTGCAGGCAACAGCATCTGCTGGCAGGACCTGTGTCTTCCAGGCAATTGGAGTGTTTCTGGAAAGGGGGGATGCTCTGTCCTCAGTGGTCCTAACTGTTGTGCCTCTTGCCTTCACAGTGTGCTTACTGATCTGCCTCCAGGGCCATCACTATGTCGAGCCGTGGTGGGAAGAAGAAGTCCACCAAGACCTCCCGGTCTGCCAAGGCAGGCGTCATCTTCCCTGTGGGCCGGATGCTGCGGTATATCAAGAAAGGCCACCCCAAGTACCGGATTGGCGTGGGGGCTCCTGTGTATATGGCTGCTGTCCTTGAATACTTGACAGGTGAGTGCCTGAGTCAGTCTGGACACCATTGACACCATTGGCTCAGATGTGGCAGTTCTGATAACTTTCCAAGGACCTCTTTTGTTTCTTTTATTTTGAAACATTTCAAAGTGACAGAAAAGTTACAAGAATAGTACAATGATTTGTACTGTTTTCACCTAGATTTTCACCTAGTTTCACCAGTTGTTAACATTTTGCCCCAAATGATTTTTCTCCTTCCATCCTGTGCATGTGTGCTCACATGTGCATGTGCATACGTGTGGGTGTTTCAGTTTATTTTTGACTATTATATAGCCCATTTTGAAATTTCCTCAGTTGTCCCAATAATGTCCTTTATCATCTTATTTGGTTTTCTTTCCTGATCTGGATCCATTTCAGGATCATACATTACATTTGACTGCCCAGTTTCATTAGTCTTAATTAATCTTAATTCTCTAGATTAAAAAAAGAAAAGCTTTCATGACACTGATATTTTTGAAGAGTCCAGATTACTTGTTTTGCAGAATGTCCTTCAAACTGAATTGATCTTAGTGCTAGAGTCAGGTTGAACACTTTGGCAGGGGAATCACCTCAGGGATGCTGAGTCCTTCTCTGACATTTCATCAGGAGGCACCTGATGTGGGTTTGTCCCATCATTGTGATGTTCCATTTGCTCAGTCAGTTAAGGTGTTATCTTCAGGATTTCTCCACATCCTGTATCATAGTCTTTCACCCAGTGGCTTTAGCTGTTCTTTATGATCTTACCCAAATCTTTTATTACTGTGGTGGCTATCAAGTAGTGATTTTTTTCCATTTCTTTCATGTTTATGTGTCTTAGTTGGCATTCTTCTGTAAATAAGAGTTTCTCCTCTGCCCTTCCTTTTATTTTGTATTATCAATGTTGGATTATTTTTTCAAATGTTTTTATTTTAGTGGATTACATTCCATTTATGTCATCATTCATTTAAATGCTCAGATTATCTCAAATTTGACCTTCAGATAGGTTCTTATGCCCTTTTGCCATATCTCTATCAATTTCTGTACATTTCCTTGCTTTCTAAACATATTAGATGTTCCCGCCTTACTCTGGGCTTCCCTTGCCCCAGTCTTGGAATCAGGCTAGGGGTCCTTGGTTCTATTCACAGATATAATCTTATCTGTGGCTCCACAGCAATTGTGGGAGGTCAGCTGGGCAGGGAGGGAGATGTGCCCTATTTTTAGTGATGAGAAAACCAGGCTTCAAAGCATGAAGGACTTGTTTGGGGTTGCATACAGCCTATAAGGGATTAAGAAGGGACTCCAATCCTGCTGTCCTGTTGTATTATTTTTACCACTTTTACCATTGGTCAGGAAGGTCTGTCAATGCCAGGAGGGAGTAGTCTGATTCTTGCAGCCACCTCTGCTACAGTCAGAAAGGGGAGACTCAGTAAGACTGGAGCCTCTTCCAAAGCGATACAGCCAGAAGAGTTGGATTGCTTCCTGCTCTCTCTCTCTCAATAAGGCAGGGCCAAGGGCATCCCTGTAGCAGACACTGTCATTAAGAAGGTAAAGGGTTTGTGATCTGTTGAAAGCATCACAGCATGGAAAGTAATTGTGTTTAGTTTATGAAGTCTTTGCACATGCTTTGGGACTTTTGACTTTCTTTTGCAGAGACTTTTTTAGGTTGGCATACCTGGAAGTGTGAGCTATGCATGATTCTTCTCACTATGTAGATTAGGAAACAGAGGTCCAGAATTAGGTGACACACCCAGGAAAGCTATGTATTATAGCATTGGAGTCAGCCAGGAAGAACAGGGAGAAATCTTTAGATAAGAAGCAGAGGACATTCTAGTTCTTGCCTGGCAATTTACATGCTGTGTGGCCTAAAGGGAGTCTTTTAGGTTTCCTGGGCCCTGATTTCCCTACAACTCAGATGGAGACAACTGTCCCGATTCCAACAACTCCAGGCTGCTGTGAGAGCGAAGGGGCTTTGTCTGAGCATAATGGAAAAGCTGATGTACTGTGTAAACCCAGCCAGCTGTGTTTCCTGGCTCCCAGATGCCAGGATGCCCATTACTGGGTTGTTCATAGACATGATCATTAGGTCAAGTATAGCATTAATTCATTTCTTCTGCCTAGCTTTCTCTTTTTATTTGCAGGGCCTGAAGGAGAATACCATTGCTTCATCATATCTCAGGCAACTCCTTCCTAGGCCACACAAAACATCTGTCCATGTTCCTTATCTGTGCATGACTGGTTCTGAATTCAAACCCAGTGCTCATGAGGTCAGTGTCAGAGGTCTGTTCTCATGGGGCCTGACTCAGTGGCTCTCACCCTCATCATCCCTACCCCAGCTATCATGGCAGTGTGGTAGAGGTCGCAAAGGAGAGTGGGACTGGTCAGGGTTCCCCATTGCTGTAGCTGGAAAAGTAGCTCATAGCAGGTCCTTTCTCTGCATTAGCCATGTCATCTCTTGTTTATTAAAGAATAATACATATTTTTCAGGTTTTAAGAAGTCCTTCCAGCAGGACTGCAGTTAGCTGAATGTGAGCCATTTTCTCTGCCTTCATGAGGCACTGAGTCATTGGTATGACTGTACCTGCCCCCAACATGGAGCCTGACTCAACTGGCCTCAGGAGAATGTATGTCCTGAGCAGTTATGCTGTGCCTAGTCACTTGTGTTCTGTTTCTTGGTTGGAGAAGAACTAGACTCTGGGGCCATGTCCAGTGGGGATACTGCTCTGTTCTGCTCCTTAGAACAGTGCTGCATCCATGTTAACTGAGCCCAGGAGCTGGCCAGCCCTCAGCCCATTGATTGGGCTGGGATGTGGGAGCACATAGATATTTGGACATTCTGCCTACCTGCCTTCTCAGGAATTTGTTTTTGGCCCCTGAGTGAGAAGCAGAGGTGGACATACCTTCTTCCTGCTTTGTTCTTCACTTTTGTTTCACTGAAGGCCTTTACTTATTCACTCCACACTCTGTCTACCAGGCACTGTGCTAGGCCCTGTGTGAGAGGGCAGGAGTGAACAGTGCAGAATGGTCTCTGCTTCATGGAGCTCACAGTCTAGCCTGGGAGGAATACAACCAGCTAATTCAGATGGTTACATACTTAAAAGTGCCATGGGGAAGGTGGAGTGAAAGCAGGCCAAGGGAAGGCCCAGGTGGCTGGGGGACTTGGAGATGAGCTGGTCAGGGAGAGCTTCTCTGAGGCGGAGACATCAGCTGAGACCTGAAGAGGGAGCCAGTGGTAAGAGGTGAGAGAGGGACTCTGCCATCCACTCACCTGTGTCTGACACACCTGCTGGGTGCTAGCCCCTGCCCAGAGTGTGGAGGAGCTACGGAAAGTGGGAGAAGCTGGAGTCCCAGCCCTCTTGCAGCTTAGGGTCTAGTCAAGGATGTGACCCAGTCATGCTGAAACGCGAAGCAGATGTCTGCGAGAGTCCTGTCTATTCAGCAGGTCCTCATTGAGAGCTGGGATGTGCCTAACAGTTACATGCCAGATCTGTCCCCACCTCCAAAGACCTTCCATTCCAGAGCCAGGTACAGGCAAGAGAAAGCTGTGACGATGCAGGACCACCCGTGCTGCGGGGGGGTGGGGGGGGTGGGCAGCAGTGGAAATGGAACTGCAAGTGGGCGTCAGAAAATGCTTTCTGAGAATGCTTGTTAACCAGTTACCAGAGCTGCTTGCTTGTCTAGTTGTCTCCTGAAGTCCCTAGGAAGGGATTTTTTTTTTCTCTTTGTGGCCCAGACTCTTAGAGGTAGCATTGACAACTAAGGGTGTGGTGATGGGGCTATGCCACATGGGTGCCCATTTGAAGCAGCTAGGCAGCCTCCTGCTAGGTGCTTCTGAAGCAGGGAGCTGACATCTCCTTGCCGACCAGCCCTGGGGACTACTTGGGGTCCACTGTGTTCTAGATCTGAGTGGTTAGAGTGTGGGCCTTGGTGCCAGAGCTGCCATTTCTTCCTTGTGGCCTTGGGCAAGTCACTGTCATCTTCATGCTACAGTTTTATCATCTATAAAATGACGATCCCAGCAGCTGTCTTGCAGGGTTATGATGAGGCTGGATGAGAGCATACATGTGAAGTCTTCCATGCCTGCATATTGCAAGAGCCCAGATGCTGACTAGTGGCATTAAGGGTGAAGTACAAAAAAAGAAGGGAGTCCCCAGGAGTCCTGTTCCAGCTAACGAGGTGACTGGTGTTCCCCAGCTCCCTTAGGGATGTTGATGGGAGTGTTGCCGCCCACTCCTGTATGTTGTCCTTTTAACTAGTCCAAAGCTATTAGACCTCCCCAGGCCCCTACAGAATGTCTTGGCAGCTTCAAGCCTACTCCTTCTGGGTTGTTTCAGGTGGCCATGTAACCCTTCTTCTTAAGCCCGCATTACCCCAACACCTCAAGATGTCCTGTTGCCAAAGTCTTCTGTCTGGTATCATAGACCGCTTGTGTCTTGAGCTCCTGACACATTCGTAGAAACTGTGTAGGATTTCCCAGCTTAGTCAGGAGCTGAACATGCCCAGCTCTGGACCTGTACTAGGTCAGAGCTGAGGCCAAACCAACCTAAGAAGCATGACCCAACTGCCAGGGCCCGTCAGAGCACAGGTACATGTTCTCCTGTGAAGGGCATGCTCTCAGAGCCAGGGACCCTGCAAGTGCTCCTCCTCAGTATCTGCTCAATCCTGGAGGGATGTGGGAAGGAGGTTGTGGCCTTGTGTATTACTCTGAAGCTTGAAGCTGGCTTCTGCTTCTCCTCTTGGGTTCAGAGCCCAATCAAGTGCCAAACTTAAAAGGAAAAGGCAACGTATGGAACAAGCTTGGGTCTGGTGACCAGACAGCTCCTTCCCCAAGCATCTGTGCACCTGGCTCTGGAGCCCTGTGCTCTCTTCCCAGAGGTCTTCCCAAGTGGTGTTGTCTGTTGTCTCTCTTCAGTGCCCCAGGACTGGATGGGCTTTACTCTGGTCTGACCCACTGACCCTTGACTTTCTAGTTTAGGGGATTATATTAGTTTCACTTTGGGGTTACTGTGAGGACTGATCATGCATCCAAAGCATTTAGGCAGTATTCCCAGTAAACAGTGCATGGTAGATAGAAATTGTTATCACAGGGGAAATTGAGGCAGTCAGGAGCAGCTCTGCCCAGCTGTCATCTCTGCCTCCCTAGTTCTGTGGTACTTTTTTTTAAGGTATTTTAAGGGCACCTGACTTCAGTTCAGAAAACCTTCTTGAAGCCTCTTCCCTGAGCCTGGGGTATAGGAGATATGACTTAAGAAACAAATGACATGGCTTTTGCCACACAAGGAATTTCCACTGATGCTGGGGATACATAAGTCCATGAACCAGAAAGGGAACAGGGCAGAACTAAGGGATAAATTAGAAGTACCAGAGGCCCCTAGTGTAGGGGTACATGAGAAGTGTATGGAAGACCAAAGAGCAAGTGCACTGATTTGATGGTCTTCAATTGCTCAAACCTGGGTGTTTAGTGATACTTAAATGGCATCCCACCGAAAACAGGGTTCTATGACTGAAATCCAGGGATAACTAGATTCACATTCCCTCTTTTGAGAGGGATATATGAATAACTTTAATGAGTGTCTTAGTAAAAGAAGTTTCGTTTGGGAACCAATGAATAAAACAGCTTTATTTACTACAGGACTTATCAGAGCCTTTAACATACTGATGTCACCATGAATCCCTAAGAGAAGGAAATGTGATATTTAGTGGTTCCTGAACTTTCATTACAAAAACATTTCAGGGAACATCTATATAAATGCTTTGTGGGTTAAGCCTATGAGAATAAATGGCACTATGAGGTGAGTTAAGTGAAGAAGCAAAATTAAAAGTCACCTCAAAGATAAATTTAGGTTTGTCATGGCATTGAAGTACAAGGCTTGACTAATAGGTGAGAAGATCAAAGTCTTCCTCCTTCATACAGGGCCTAATACCTAGAAGGTACTTAAATATTTAAGTGAAGTAGTCACCTTGGGAAGCCATTTTCTTATTTTTCTTTTCTTTTAAAGATACATGGTACAATTCAGGATTAGGTATACAAATGATCATTGTACAGGTAAAGGTTGGGTTTCCCTTTGGTCCCCACTTCACCTGGTTTGAGATCAGGTGCTCTTATTGATGATATGTGCCCCCTTCTTTCCCTGGCAGTGTCCCGCTACTGCCAATCCCTTTCTTATAGTATTATGGTAAATGTTCAGGGTCTGCTTATGAGTGAAGACATGTGGTACTCAGTTCTTTGTTTCCATGATAGATCTCTTGAGTATGATAGACTGTAAATCCATCCAAGTTGCTGCAGAGTCCCTAAGTTTGTCCTTTTCTATGGCTGCATAATATTCCATCCTGTATATGTACCACAATTTTTTTTTTTTTGAGCTGGAGTCTCACTCCATCGCCTAGGCTGGAGTGCAGTGGCATGCTCAGGGCTACCCCAGCGTCGATCTGCTCTGGCAATCCTTCCACTTGAGCCTTCCAAGTAGCTGGAACTACAGGCGCTTGCTACCATGTCTGGCTAATTTTTTTTTTTTTATTGTAAAGACGAGATCTCACCAAGTTGCCCGGCTAGTCTCAAACCCACAGGCTCAGGCAATCCACTTGCCTTAGCCTCCCAAAGTGCTGGGATTACAGACTGAGCCATAGAGCCTGGCCTGTTCCACATTTTAACAATCCAGTCCAGTTTCAATGGGCAGCACTGTTGGCTCCATGTTTTTGCTATTGTGAATAGTGCTGAAATAAATACTCATGTGCATGTATCTTTTTTTTTTTTTTTTTTTTTTTAGAAAACAGAATTTATTAAGAGGACGGAAAAGCTCCCACAGCAGGAGGGGACCTGAGGAGGTTGCCCATGTGCAGGTGTCTTTGGTAGAATGATGGGTGTTCTTCTGGATATAATCCCAGTGGGGGGGATTGCTGGGTCATATGAAAAGCCAGTTTCTAGTTCTTTTAGAAACTGCCACATTGTTTTCTATAGAGGTTGAACTAGTTTGCAGTCCCATCAGCAGTATAGAAGCATTCCCTTTTCTCCACATCCCTGCCAGCATCTGTTGGGTTTTTTTGTTTGTTTGTTTGTTTGTTTCATTAATGATGAGCATTCTTATGGGGTTAGGTGGTATCAATGTGGTTTTGATTTGCATTTCTCTGATGATGAGTGAGGCTGAGCACTTTTTCATGTGTCTGTTGGCTGCCTGTATGTCTTCTTTTGAGAAGTGTCTATTCGTGTCTTTTGCCCACTTTTTAATGGGGCTGTTTGTTTTTTTCCTTTAGGCACATTTTAGTTACTTGTAGATCCTGGATGTTAGGCCTTTGTCAGATATATGATTGGCAAATATGTTTTCCCATTCTGTGGGCTGTCTCCCTACTCTCTTGGTAGTTTCTTTTGCTTTGCAGAAGCTTTTCAGTTTGATGAGGTCCCACTTGATTTGTGGGACTTATCCCATCTATTATGGCATGGATATCTGAGGTTTTGATCAGGAATTGGTTGCCTATTCCAACTTCCATAAGGATGTCTCCTGCATTTTCTAAGATTCTTGTAGTTTGTGGTTTTATGTTTAGGTCTTTGATCCATTTTAGAGTTGATTTTTGTGTATGGTGATAGTTAGGGGTCCTGTTTCAATCTTCTGCATGTAGTCAGCCAGTTTTCCCAGCACCATTTACTGAATAGGTTCTTCTCTCCCCAGTGGTTGTTGGTGGAGACTCTGTCGAAGATGAGTTTGTTGAGAAATTGAGGTTTTGCTTCCGGAATCTCTATCCTGTTCCATTGGTCTCTATGTTCATTCTTGTACCAGTACCAGACTGTTTTGATTATTGTAGCCTTATTGTCAAGTTTAAAGACTGGAAGTGTGATACTTCCCACTTTGTTTCTTTTGTTGAGGATTGTTTTGACTATTCATGGTCATTTATGTTTCCATATTAGTTTCTGTATTTTCATTTTCAGGTCTGAGAAGAATGATGTTGGTAATTTAATGGGTATTGTGTTGAATCTGTAGATTGCCTTTGGTAGAATGGACATCTTAACAATGTTGATTCTTCCTATCCATAAGCATGGAATATTCTTCCATTTGCTTGTATCTTCTTGTTTTTCTTTGAGCAGTATTTTGTAGTTTTCATTGTATAGGTCTTTCACTTCTCTGATTGGGAAGATGCCAAGGTATTTCATTTTTTGTGTGGCTATTTTGAATTGGATTATGCTTTTTGTTCTCACCTGTTTGTTGGTGTATCCTGTCTTTTGCACATTTATTTTGTACCCTGAGACTTTGCCAAAGTCCTTTTTCAGTGCAGGGAGGTTTTTAACAGATTCTTTCGGATTTTCAAAGTATAGTATCATATCATCAGCAAAGAGGGATAATTTAACTTCCTCTTTTCATATTTGGATTTCCTTCTCTTGTCTAATCGCTCTAGCTAGGACTTTCAACACAATGTTGAACAGGAGGGGTGAGAGTGGGCAGCCTTGTCTGTCTTCTTCCAGTTTTCAGGAGAAATGCTTCCAGTTTCTTTCTGTTTAATAATATTTTGGCTGTGGGTTTATCATAGATGGCACTTACTATTTTGAGATATGTTTCTTCTATGCCTAGGTGCTCAAGGGTTTTTTATCAAGAAGGGATGCTGGTTTTATCAAAAGCTTTTTCTTCATCTAATGATATAATCTTGTTTTTAAATCTGTTGATGTATTTAATTACATTTATGGTCTTGTGGATGTTGAACCAGCTCTGCATCCCAGGGATGAAGCCTTCTCGGTCATGGTGAATGATTTTTGAAATGTGTTGTTGGATACGACTTGCTAGAATCTTGTTGAGAATTTTTGCATCTATGTTCATTAGGGGTATTGGCCTGTAGTTTTCTCTTTTTGTTGGATCTTTACCTGGTTTGGGTATCAGTGTGACGTTAACTTCATAAAATGATTTGGGGGAAATACCGTCTGTCTCAATTGCCTGGAATACTTTCAGTAGGATTGGTATCAGTTCCTTCTTGTATGTTTTGTAGACTTCCGCTGGAAAGCCATCTGGTCCAGGGTTTGTTTTTTTTTATAGTTAGTTTTCTTATGACAGAGTCAATTTCCTGGATTGTTATTGGTCTATTTAGTGTCTCCATGTCCTCTTGTTTCAACCTTGGGAGGTTGTGTGATGTCAAAAAGTTCTCCACTTCTATTTGGGTTATCAAGTTTGTTTCCATATAGTATGAATAGTGATCTTTGATAATCTTTTGTATTTCTTTGGGGTCAGTTGTGATTTGATCTTTTGCATTTCTGATTGTGTTTATTTAGGCTTTTTCTCTTTTTTTTTTTTTTTGGTCTTTCTGGCTTAGGAGTCCATCAATCTTGTTTATCCTTTCAAAGAACCAACTTTTTGTTTTGTTGATTTTTCTTAATGATATTTTTGTCTTCTGTGTCCCATATTTAGGCCTTTGTTTTGTTGATTTGTATTCTTCTACTAAAAATAGGGTTTTGGTGGTTTTACCTTTCCAGCTCCCTTAGGTGATTTGTTAGGCTGTTAACTTGTGATCTTTCCATTTTCTTGATGTGTGTTTGTAGAGCTTGTGTGCTGATTTTTCTAAGTTGAATCACTCATGTGCTAACTTGGGGAGGGCCTACCACATTTAAGGCTCTGTGCTAGATTCTGGGATACAAGACGAGCATTCCTGCCTTCAAGGAACTTACCACGGAAGAAAGAGCCTTTGGAACCACTCAACCCATTCCCTGAGAGAACAGGCCTACTTCCTTTGTGAAAGCACTGGCTTTCAGCTCTCGAGACTGAACGTTGATACCTTTGTAATAAGCATAGTCTCCTAAGATGATCATTGCTTTGGATAGATAAACTCTAGTCTGTTTTAAAATCTAGTATCATTGTATTGTATTTCTACAGTTCTACAATTCTACAGGACTAGAGTTTGTTTTTGTTTTTTTCTGTCTTGCTTGTGCCTAAGCTACAAAATGATGACATCTAGATTTGCATACCCCTAATCCCTCACTCCTTCTTTTCCATTTTCCCAAACCCTTTCTTCCCTCATCCTCCATGTTTCAGGCCTTGGTCTTTCCTCTTCTGCCTCTTGTCAGTGACAGAGCCTCCACACTCGTCTAGTGGGCACCCAGCCATCCTGTGATAGCAGATGCTCTCATTTGAAGCTACTGGTGGGTACTTGGCCAATCCTTGGGAAGTTTGCAGAGCCAGCTCCTGACCTGGAGAATAAGCAGAATTTCTTGGGTGATCTGACAGCCACTTTACGGATTGGAGGAGGCCCAGCCCTTGAGCCTGACTGTGTCCTGCAGTAAAATCCCAAGGAAAAGGGATAGTTGTCAGAAATACACCTTGCCATCTGTTTTTGGCTGACAAACTGATTGTCTTCATCCCAAGTTTCAGCCTATTTGACTTCCAATCTCTAACTCGGGTCAGATGTTGCATATCCTGTTAGTGTTAGGCACTGGGTTGCCATCCATCCCTGCCCCCATCTCCTAGAAGTGAAGTAGAGAGAGCTCTCTCCTGTCTTCAGCACATCCTGCTACACAGATACTCATTTCAGCCAACAGCAATCATGCTTGGTATTTCTGATGCAGGAAAGAAAGAAATCCTACAAGCTTGGAAGATTGGAGTAGGAAGAGCATGCAGTTGGCTCTCTTACTAACCTTGAAAATAAGTCCCGAGCCTCTACCTCCCTATCCAGGACACCCAAGTATGTCCTGGACTCACACCGCTAAAAGCAAGAGGAAGACAGCCAGGCTCTGCTCTTTGATGCTTCAGGGCCCTCAGAACTTCTGCATCCTTGCTCATTTGCATGAGTGCACCTTCCTTGGACTAACAGACACTTCAGGCCAGGACCCAGCTGAAGCTTGCTAGCATCTTCTTGGGCATTCAAGCTGCCCGGGGCTCACACCACAGCATTGACTGTGTTCTGCAAAACCCTTTTCCAGCCTCATTTTTATTAAATTAAAAAACCACAGGAAAGGGAAGATCAAGAATTTTAAGGAGCAGGGGATTGCAACTAGAAAAAAACTCAGTTGAAACTCAAGTGGGTACTAGGGTATGCAGATTATATTTAAAAGCATATTCCCTTTTCTAGTTATGTGAGTAATTTGTGTTTGAAAATTTAAGAAGCTAGGACTCATTCATAATCTCACTACCCAGAGACAGCAGCTAGCACTGAATGCCTTTTGTATATGTGTGAAAGACAGATTTTAATCTAATTGTTTTTATTAACATATGCTATCGATGATCTTAATTGATAGCCAGTCACAGAAAATCATCACTATTTTAGAGTCTATTATACTCAGTGATCTATAACAGAAACAAAGAACTGAGTACCACATGTTCTCACTCATAAGGGACCCTGAACATTTACCATAATACCATAAGAAAGGGACTGGCCGTAGCAGGACTGCGGGGTGGGGAGGCACATAACATCAATAAGAGTACCTTATCACAAACCAGGCAAAGTGGGGACCAAAGGGAGGCCCCAACTTTACCTGTACTACGTCTACTTGTATACTTAATCCTGAATTGTATCCCACATCTTTAAAATAATATACATATATAAAAAGAAAATCATCACTACACATAATCTTACAAAGCAAATTGTGAAGTAATTAAGGAGGTGCTCCCCACATCTACTACATTTGTCAGTCTTTCTTCAATCTCCCATGGAAATAGATGATTTCATAGTGAATAAGCATTCAAAGTGCACTTGAAAAAATCAGTTTAGCACTATGTATCTTTGACATTTCCCTGATGATATTGTGTCACATGGCCAGTGAGATAACAGACCTAGGTAGGCCTATTCCTTCATCTGAACCCTCCATTCAGGATCATTTTACTTCTGATTGAAATATATCGTTTAGAATTTTATTTAGTGAGGATCTTTTGGTGATTAGTGTTCTCAGGTTCTGTTTTGGAACATATCTTTATCTCATCCATGAAATTTTCAGCCATCATTTATTTGGACAGTGTCTCTATTCTAGTCTCTTCTTATGAAACACAAATTAAAAATATGCTAGTGTTTAATCTTCCATATCTGTTCATCTCAGTCATGTTTTTCTTTCATGTCTTTCTGGTCTACTTTTTGGATATTTACTTTTGATTTGTCTCCCAGAACTATCTTCCAGTTTATTACTGGTCTCTTCAGTTGTATCTAATATACTGTTTAATTCAGTCACTGGATTTTTAATCTCAGTTATACTTTCATTTCCAGAAGTCCTATTTCATTCTTTTTTTGAGTTTGCTTGGTTATTCTTTATAATCTCTTTTCTCTCCATTTTTGTTTTATTTTGCTTTAAATATATTTCACATGGTTATTTTATAGTCTTCGAGTAATTCTAATATGAATACATTTCTGCTGAAATTTGAGTCATTGTTATGAAAGCCTATCTCTGTCCAAGATTATAAAGAAATTCCTTATGCTTTTGCCTAGTATTTTCATGGTTTTATTTTTTACACTTATACTTTGGAATTTATCCTGTTACATGGTGTGAGATAGAGAGCAAGTTAATTTTGTTTCACATAGTCACCCCATAATCCCAACACAATTAACTGAATTTTCCATCTTTTCCCTGTTGACTGGAGAGGTCACCTTTATCACACATGAAATTTCTAGATATAATCAGGGCTATGTCTGGACTTTATTTCTGTCCCATTGGTCTATTTGCTTTGATACACTTTATAATACGGTTTTCATATCTAGTTGGTCTTTCCTTGGTTTTACTCTTGTTGAATTATTTTTTTCTAATAAATAATATACTACCGTGGTAAAATTCACATGCTGTCAAAGGATGTACAGCAGGCTATGCAACACCCTTCCTGCTCTTTTGCTGTCAGTTCTTCTCCCAGGAGACAGTGTTTCTAGTTCTTATACGCATTATATATCTTTCTAAAGATACTTGTATTTCCTCTTTTTATTTCAAAATAAACCTAGAAAATGAAATGCCAAAACAGAGGGAATCAGGAGGATAATGGGCACATGTAGTATGCAGAAGCTAACTTCTTTATATTTGGGCCAAGATCTAGGTTGGGAGACTCTGAGGATCTTTGATCTGCCTCTAATCTCTTCTCAACACCCCCAGTCCCCTCAGCCAACCTCACAACTTGGGGCTGTGAGGTGAGGCCTGCCTGGATCCCAGGCCCAACCTGGGGTTGCTTTCCTCTAGGATGGCAATTTTATAGTTCACACTGCCTGCCATGGAGCCTGAGCAGTTGTTCTAATACATGAAACCAGGCTGGGGCCTTGGAGAACATCACTGTATGTCCATCCTTAATCACCACCTGGCCACTGCAATGCTTGGTTCACTTGTTCAGTAATTTATCTGGAATGCTCTATTTGTGAAAAAGTTATCAAGCCTGACCATAATATACAAGGTGTCAAGCTGGGTGCTGGGGGTTGAAAGAATTACTGTTGATATCCACAGATTATTGAGTGCCTGTGACGTGCAGACATATCAGAGATCATATTGGTGACCCCAGGGCTGGAATTGTGCCTTCCCCACCCTGCTCTCACCACTGCATACAGCTCTCAACACAAAGCCCTACATTCCACAGCTGCACAGAGAAGACCAGTTAGAGAATGATGAGTATCAGGAGGAGGGAGTGTTAGTAATGCCAGATGCTACCAGGAAAATGAGGATGAGAGTTAAACTAGACCCGGAATGTTTAATGAAACATAATTAGTATTAACCCTGGGGCAGAGTGGATCACACCTGTGTGAGGAAAGGCACTTGGCCGGGCAGGTGTTGCTGGCAAACAGGAGAGCATTAGAAGTGTTGTAAGGGCTTATCTCTTGCCTCTACCAAAAAAAGCCACTTAGAAGGTCTCAGCAATACCTGGAAAAGCAGAGAATGTCAGGAACTGCCCAACTGATTAAAGACAGCAGCATCCCAGGAGCAGCACTAGAGTCCCGTGTGACTGACCATCAGGAGTAGCTTCTAAAAAAAACTACTTTCTTACTGAAAGGAGAAGGAAATGAGTAAGAATTCTGCATATATCTTCTGTCCCAGTGTCTTCCTGTTAAAATATCAGCAACCGATAGAACGTATTTAATCCTTTTGCTTTTCTTCCCTTGCCTGAGGGCTTCTATGTCTAGTCAACCCAGAGTAAAATATCATGAAAGCAAAAAGCCACTCCTCAGAACTATAAATAAGTTCTAGCAAGACGACAAACCCAAAGGGTATTAATCATAGCCTCCCTCTGTCTCTTCCCACCGCCCCCTTCCAGTTCTAGTTGCCAAGAAGATGACATAAACCCTGCTTAGATTTGCCAGGCTGCTCAGCTCAGCCTACCTACCACTCTGACCCTGGCACCCACCTTCCCTCCCTCCCTTTCTTCCTCCTCTTTCCACCTACCTCCTTCCTTTTT
Source organism: Tarsius wallacei (assembly GCA_963574415.1). Classification (NCBI taxonomy): domain Eukaryota; kingdom Metazoa; phylum Chordata; class Mammalia; order Primates; family Tarsiidae; genus Tarsius; species Tarsius wallacei. The sequence goes on along the minus strand of CAUYQG010139344.1, from coordinate 65,668 downwards.
AGGCACCTGCAGCTTTCATTTGGTGGCCAGAATGTATGATTTCCCTTCTATGCAATGCTGGTTTCTTTAGAGGCACACAGTGGTGCCTGATGCTGAGGTGTCCATCCTCACAGCATTGATATCACCCCCATCTGTCTATAGGGGACGCTCTGGGTCTTACAGAGAGGCTGGTTCTCTAGAGGGCTGTAGGAGGCATGTGGAACCCTACAGCTTCTGGAAATGGCTAATCTATTGGTTTCCTTGATATCGATATCCTGATCGATATTCCTTGTAATTGATAGCTGAAGTAGTCTTCGGTTCACATTTGTCTGTTGCCCCTGTAAATCTGGATATTGACTGCTAAAAGTCAATATCTGCTGTTCATTCAGAAAATAAGGTTACTTACCTGGAGTAGCATTGTTTTTCTTTCCCTTTCACCCCCACCCCCAGCCGCGGTAGTCTCTATTTTATATTCAGATTGTGGTTTGCTGTAATGTTAGCTTTGGGGGCATGGGGAAAATGCTTTGAGTTCTAGATGAAGGTAGAGCAACTTAAGTTATTTATTAATTTTATTTTTTTAGAGACAGTGTCACTCTGTTGCCCAGGCCAGAGTGCAATGGCACAATCATAGCTCACTGTAACCTTGAACTTCTGGGCAAAAGTGATCCTCCCCTAAGTAGCTGGGACTGGGTGCATGCCACCACACCTAATTTAAAACTTTTTTTTTCTTGTAAAGATAGGGGTCTCACTATGTTGCCTAGGGTGGTCTCAAACTCATGGCCTCAAGTGATCCTCCCGCCTCAGCCTCCCATAGCACTGGAATTACAGGTGTGAGATACTGCGCCTGGCTCAGTTTAAGTTTTGAAACACCTGCCATATATTGAGTACTCACTATGTATAAGGCACTGGTTAAATGCTGTATATTTGACAACTCCTTGAATCCTCAAACCACCCATTTTGCTTAGGAGGAAACTGAAGCTTAGAGAGTTTAATAACTTCTCCAAAGTCACTCAGCACAGAAGCCTTAACAGTTAAAGAGAGAATGGGGACTTGGAGCACTCAGTCCACTTTGCATTTCCTTTGTCTAGAAGCAGTCTCAGGGCACCACAGGAGGTCTATGCCCAGTTCCCTGAGGCCAATGCCTGTCCTCTATGAAGACCCAGTCTGAGGGGACAGACTCTGTAACAGGGATTGCCAAAGAGCACATGGTAAGGCCCCGCAAAGGCCAGAAAACTTCCTGTGGCTGGCATGGGCAGGGGGACAGGGATCCTGCAAAGTGGGCCTTGAAGCACACGCAGTCCTGGACAGAGATGAGGAAAGTTAAGAACATAGAGGCAGGAGATAAGTGTAGCACAGGAGGGGCGATGGCCGTTGGAGTGACATGTGCTGGGCTGAAGAGAAGCGACAGATCAATGTCAGAGGTGCTGACTGGAGAAGCAGCAGAATAAGCAAGGTGCAGAGTGGCCAGATGGCTTGTGGCCAGTGGCCTTGAGGAGCCACAACAGACCTTGGTTGGAGTGGGGGTCAGTGCCCAGTCAGGTGTGGGGAGGTTGTGCCACTCAGTGGTGCTGAGGAGGGCCTGGAGGGTGAGAAACTTTTTAGCTAATGTCCCTTCATTGTCCCCTTAGCAAAGAGGAGGCAGAATCCTCGGTGATAGAGCTTAGTTAAATCCTTAGACAAGTGGCTCTCAGCATCAGGAACCCATGTGGGCAGACAGGACAGGAGGGAGCAAGGCTGGTAAAAATCACCCCAGGCGCTCTTGTCCCTTTTGGGGCCTCCCCTTCTATGACATACTCATACTGCTCTAAAAACAATCAACTGTGAAAAAGAAGCCCAAAAGTTTTCATATGTTCGGGGCTTTTTTGTGAGAAGCAGGATTAAGCAGGCTGGGTCAGAATACATGAGGGCAGGAGGTTGCTTGTGTGTCTGGAGCGGTGTGTGGCAGAGCTGCTTGCAACTTTTCATTTACTCTGAATTCTAATTCTGCCTTTTATTTTGAAAAAAAAGAATGTGTAGAAGATAAATTCAAATAGCACAAAAGAACAGAGCAAAATATTTCCCTCCAACCAAGTCCCAGATTCTGTCCTGCAGGCGAAGCCACTCCCATGTCTCCATGGATGCACGTGTAGAACAGATCGCACCATCTCCCCACAAGGGCAGCCGGTGAAACTCACTGAGCTGCTCCTTGTTTTCCCCTGTAAAAGTCCATCTGGGAAGTAGTGCCATGACAGGGCTCCTTAAACGAGTTTCCTCTTTACATTATACTCTTCAAATCATTTCATTTACGCAGACATATCTGATTGTTCACCCCTTCCTGAGATGAATGAAGAACAAATGGCTGTGGTTTTCCATATCAAAACAAACATACATATTAACCGTTTCCTAGAGTACTTGAAAGCAAGCGATTGGTGGGTTGGAGGGCCCTGCCTAGCTGCCAGCCAGGCCTTGGGGTAGAACAGGTTTCTTTGGACCCTCCCCTGGCACCTCCTCCTTTCCAGGACTTTGATTTCTGCTGTCCCAGCGCTGGCTGCGGCATACCCTGCTGGGGTCACCAAAAGTCCTAGACCCCATCCCAAGGCAGAGATGCCTGTGGGGCCTCCTGGGGTGCTGTGTTCCATCAAGGCAGGTCTGGCAGCACCGAGGTTAATCGAGTTCAAGTACATTTTTCAGACATATGTGAACTGTTAAGTGCAACAGCAGAGAGTAAATGATTGGGGGTGGAAACACCAGGTTTTTTGTTGCTTTTCTTCTCCTTTTGGCTCTCATATCCATCCAGTCACTCAGTTATTTAGGGAGAAGAAACTGAGGCAAAGAAAGTATAATTTTCTTTCTGTAATAATCAAGCCGGCTATACTTTTTAAAAAAATGAAGTGTATAGTTGTAGCCTCAATGATAGTAGCTTATATTTACCGAGGTACTAAGCATTTTACTTGGTAACTCTTTAATCTTCACAAGCCTAAGAGATAACCTCAGTAATCTTCCCCCTTTATAGAATGGGAAACCAAGGCTCAGATGTGTCTTGGCCATGTCTTACAATTAAGTGCAGGAGCTGGGATCCAAACTCTGGTCTGACAGCAGACCCTGAGCTCTAGCCATAGTGATGTTCATGGTTGCTGCCCTCCACTGCAGATAGATGGAGGGGTTGGCTCAAACAGAGGTGCGAGGCATCTGGGGAAGATGAAGGAAAACTTCCTGATGAGGAAGATAATCAGGCCCTGAACTGGGTTGGTGAATTAGATGAAAGGTACTGTTTGCAAAGAATCATAATCTCTCCCTTTTGTGTGTGTGTATGTGTATATATAACATAAAATGACTTATTTTTACGTTGAAATATGAAAAACAGCAGTCAGTGGACTGACTTTATAGACTCCCTAATTAAGCTGCCTTTCTGTCTTATCCAGAAACTGTGGGGGAGGTGGAAGACTGGACCAGGTGTTGCCCTCTGAGACCATTGGCTCCAGGGCTTGCAGAGAAGTCTGTAACGCGGGCTTTATGGCAATGGATGAGTTTGTGTCAGACTCGGGACTGTCTTTGGAATACTACCTTCAGGGTCCCCTGTGACAGGCAGATGGAGAGCTTTACTGTGGCCCAGAGCTCTGAGTTGACGGCTCAACAGGCTTCAGACCCTGCCATCACCTCCAGAAAATGTGGAGTTTGGGGCAGTGGATTCTGGGATGCGACTGCAAACACTCAGGGCCACCAAGGGAATTGGAGGAGGCTGTGGTGTGGTTAAAATGCAGGAAGCTCTTAGCAATCACCCCCCCCCCATTGGGTTGATTGGGTTAAGGCCTTCCGGAATGGTGTAAAACAGTTCCGAACTCAAAGAACTGCTGATGGAAGGATGATGAATCGAAAGACATACAATAAACAGATTCCTTGTCATGTTGTTGGCTTTGTAGCAAATATCTGTTTTCTCCTTGGGATTACATGAACATTTGCTTTTCTTTGATTTCTGGTTGTTATTTTCAGTATTTCTTTTGTTAGATGAGCTCTGTTGAACAGAGCTTCAAACAGCTCTGTGAAAGCTCCTGACTCTTTCCTCTTGCAAGGGTTGTGTTTAGAGTTTGGCTCGGCCTTAGTACATCACCTGTTAGCTGTTAGGAGCCTAATTCTGCAAACCATGACTTCATCTCCCTCAAGGAAGATAGACAAAATGCTTCAATACAACAGCTATGGTTTAGTTCAAGACATTTGGGGGAGAAAAGACCCTAAGCCTTTGGTCTCTGGATGAACTTGGAAAGTAGACCTGTCAGAGGTATTCATGTTCAGACAGCTGGTCTGTAGTCAAAAAGGATGCCAAATCATGCCATTAGCCAAGGCTGTGGGAATTTTGTCAAGGGGCCTTAAAACGATCATGTTCAATGAGCCTGGGGAACATTTGGCCCTGGTGCCTCTGCAGTGCTTACTGCTTGGGGAGAGGGAATGAGGTTGCATTGCTGGTCTAGGCCACTACAGATGATGAGCCAGCCAAGCCACTCCCTAGCTGCCAGAGACTGTCCTTGGCCAGGAGTGGGAGCCAGAGACACTTAGGTGTTTTGCAGATTAGATCCTAAAACAAACAAAAATGTTAAGAATACCAATGAGCAGGCCAGTTTGCTCATCATTCAGCTTGTTTCCTTTGCAACGTTTATAACTGGGAATCTTCCACACTACAGTCCTCTCCAGAGCTGCCCAGCACTTTGTACCCCAAACCATTCTAGCACTGGTCATGAGTAACAAATCTTAGACCAGCCAGGAAGACTCAGCTTGAGGGGGTGGAGAACCTGGGAAGGGGTTCTGTTTCTTTTCCTTCTAATTGCTGTTTTTCCAGTTTCCTCCTGTAATTTCTTTTAGATTCCATTTGTTTTGGTTACTGCCTCCAGGGCTGTGGCTCCTAAAAATGCTCTCCAAGGGAGAATGCAAGAATTGATCTCTGGAAACTGGAGAAAATAATTTGTCTGCATATCTGGTGTTTTCCTAATTTCTCTTTCTCAGAATTCCTTTTCTTTTAGACCAACCATAGACAAAAATAAAATGTAGAAATGCACAAAACCTTCTGAAATGAAGTGAGTGCGGGAGCTCCCTCCCCCCTTGTAGGAAGGCATGGACTCCATTCAGGTTGAGGCACTGGCTCTGGGTCTAGCCTAGGATGTTGCTCTCCTTGCTGGTGGGGCCTACCCCAGTGTGCACAGGGGTGCAGGCAGGAATGGCTGTATAGTTCTGAGTCTGGGGCCTCCATGACTTTGCCCTCCATATTGTTTGCAAGGCAGAGGATCACTTATGGGGAAGAAAACTTCATCAGGATATCTCCTTTGGTGCTGTGTGCCCTGCCCCAATTCCTCAGCAATCAGTCACCATCTCTCCCTGCTCCCTCCCTTGAGCAGGGACACACCCTGGAGAGCAGATGGGAACTGTTCCATCTTGTTGAGTTGCTGGCATTTTGCACCTCTCCTCTCTGCAGCAGGCAGCCCTCTCTTAGCCAGGAAAGCCCTTTATGATCACTGTTTCTGAACCTGGAATAAGAATGAAAGAATGGGCATCACTGATACTTAAAGGATGGATCCGTGCTCTTGGTTACTGCCTTTGTTAGCAATCAGGGGCGTCCTCCATCTGCCTTGGCTGTTGTAAAATGCCCCTGCTTTCTGCCTGCTGCAGTGCAGGGCAGGGGCAGGACACAGAACACGCTTCTCATAAAAGGTGTGTCTCTGAGGTGCTCTTGTATGTCTCTTGACAGTGGGGTTACTATGGTAACTATCCATCTGAAAAAAATGCAAGAGTAAACAGAAGATAAAGCTCTTGCTCAACTAGCTGGAGTGTGGATCTGTGCCTTCTTTGTTATCCCTACTTGACATGGCTTCCTCCTCCTGCCCCACATGGCTGAGGGCCTGCTCTTTGGCAGTAGGAGTATGAAGGGGGCAGTTATCTTGGCTTGTGCAGATCCAAGATGAGTTGGAGTTTTGCAAAAAGGAGTCGTCTTGGATTTTCACTTCCAAGACGGCAGCAGAATAATTCCTGGTCCTGTTCTTTCCAAGGCGTTGAGATGCTTCCCATCTCTGCCCCTCCTCATTCACCTAGCTACCTACTGTCACTTTCAGGTAGATCTAGTGTGGCATTCCTGAATCCAAGCTGTTAGCAAAGCATGAACATAGTCCTTGAAATTTCCCAAGTGGAGGAACTGAGGCCATTGAACTTTCAATCACAAAGTGAGAGCATAAGGAGGGAAAAGAATGTGTGGAAGCCAGGGAGAAGGCCCTCTAGCTCCTGGAGAATCCATCCTCATGTTTCTCAGCCCTGTGTGCTCGCTCCTGGGTTGCTTCATTGCTTTGTTTTCCTGTTTTACATATTGCCTGCCCTCACCCAAATCAGGGCCTAACTACACTTAGAGTTTTGGCCCCTCTTCCCACCTTCCAGGTCTTTTCATCCATCATCATCATTTTCCCTTCACACACAAGAAAGTTAGGGCAGTACTGCAGAAAGTAATAAGACCACATCCCTTCACTCATCCCCTACACCAGTGGTTGCTGAGCCTTCTCATAGGGAGGACTTTCCATGAACTCGCCAGCAGGAAGAGGAAACAGGCCATCTCCACTTTACTGAGAAACTGACCTTTCAAATGATTTTCTTGCCAAAGGGGGGACTTCGGACTTAGCAAAATAAGTCACCACTGTGGTCATCCTCATCCTCTCCTCCACCCCCGCCCCCACCCACTTCTGTTTTTAATGAGGGAGGGGTAGGTAAGGCATGCTTAGCACATTGTGGTTGGAAGACTGTAATCCACCTTCTGTATCCAGCTTCCTTTTGTATATTCTGGCTCTGCAGATACTGATGGCCCAGGCTTCCCTGTGGCCTTAGGAAGGGAGGAAAGGTAGGGAGGGGAGAGTGAAGGCCAGGAACCCAGCAGAGTGGGCCACAGCTTTGTGGTGCCAGATGTGCCTCTCAGGCCCTCCTGCTGTGAGGGTTCTGCCTAGGGCCCCCCGTTGCTGGCTCTCCTTCTGCTCCCTTGCTTCCAGGTTCTTACTGGGCTCAGACCCCTGCTTTGGCTTCCTCTCAGGCTGTGGTCAGAACAGTAGCAATGCAGATGTGCTGCCCACTCCGTGAGCACAGGATGGTGAAGGCCAAGCTTGGTGGGCCAGGCAAGTGTTTTTGCATTTATGGCTCCTAGGATTCACAGGCATCCCAAGCATCTTTTCCACTTGGCCAAGATGGACTTGTGTCTCCTAGGTACTGGGGCATACTACTGCGATCAATGACAGGGATGTGTCAGTGAAACTGCTAGGTGGCCATCTTCCCCACTACTAGTGAACTAAACCATGCTGAGGCTGTGTGGAACAGCCCTGTTGCGACATGAGGCCTCCATGACTTTGCCCTCTATGTTGTTTGCAAGGCAGAGAATCACTTGCCGGGATCTTGCCTTCCTCCTCACCTCATTCTCACATGTGCAAAGCCCACATCTGGACCATGTGACACTCTGTAGCACTGGCTGTGCAACTCTGCATTGATTTCCCTGCTGGCGTGGGAACATCGAGAAGGCTGGGGCTTCATGGTTCCCCTGTGTCCCTTCTGCCAACACAGAGCTGAGTCAGAAGTGTGGTGATTATTGAGCACACGAATTCCTGCTTGGATTTAGGGAGGAAACCTACTGTTTCAAGTGTGACTGATAGTATTTTTCCCCCTGTTATTATGAAAGTTTCCATGAGTAGCCAGGCATCCTTTCAGCTTTGCACAGATATGGAAGTTTTTGGCATTGAGTTCAGTTATTAGTATCTCTTTAAAATGTATATCATGTAATACTGTAAATTTTAAACATATGATTTCCATGCAGCTAGAATTTTTATCTCTAGTTATTTGATAATAATTCTCAGTGCTGACTTTGGACACATCTATTGTTTACAGCATAATTAAATATTAGAAATTCTTTAGTACCAGAAGGAGATCATACTTGAGTTGGGCCCAGAAGGGTGGCCTAGAAGGACATCATAGACAGGGCCATGGTGTGGGCAGAATTGCAGAAGTGGGGAGTGTTAGATACATTATGGGATTATCTGCACACCTCATTAAGAAAATGGAGATGGCCGGGTGTGGTGGCTCAAGCCTGTAATCCCAGCACTTTGGGAGGCCGAGGTGATAGGATTGCCTGAGCCCACGGATTCAAGAACAGCCTGGGCAATGTAGCAAGACCTCATCTCTACAATTAAAAAAAAAAAAAATTAGCCTGGCATGGTAGTGTGCGCCTGTAGTTCTGGCTACTTGAAAGGCTGAGGCAGAAGGATCACCTGAGCCCAGCAGGTCAATGCTGGGGACCATGAGCATGCCACTGCACTCCAACCTGGGTGATGGAGTGAGACTCCAACAAAATAAAAAAAAAAGAGAGAGAAAATGGAGATGGTGATGAGGTTGACAGGTTACCAGGAGAACTGTATTGCCAAGAAGAAAAAAACTCTTGCCAAAGGGTATTGCTTTCTAATTCCCACTATCTTTAGTGCTGTGGAAAACTGTCTTCTTGTCCCTAGGGGGCAGGGAAATAAACTCTTAGTACTAACTATGGGTCACACTCATAGCTTTCTTGTGTATTTTTGTTGTTGTTGTTGTGTTTTGTTTTGCTTTTGAGTCGGAGTATAACTCTGTCACCCAGGCTGGAGTACAGTGACACTCTCACGGCCATTGCAGCCTCGACCTGCTGGGCTCGGGCAATTCTTCCACCTCAGCCTTCCAAGTAGTCAGAACTACAGGCACACACTACCACGCCTGGCTAATTTTTTGTTTTTTGTAGAGATGAGGTCTCGCCAAGTTGCCCAGGCTGGTCTCGAACCCATGGGCTCAGGCAATCCTCTCACCTTGGCCTCCCTCATAGTTTTTCTTTTTTTTTCCCTCATACTTTTTTATTTTGAAAAATTTCAGACATACAGAATGCCAAAAGAACATTCTTATATTTTATTTTTTCTTTAGAGTTATTTTTAATTGATAATATTTGTGTGTGTATATCTATATATGGGGTACATTGTGATGTTTTTTATGTGTATGCATTGCAGAGTGAGTAAAATAAACTAACCTATCCATCACCTTACATTCTTATTTCTTTGTGTTGAGAGCATCTTAAACCTATTCTTTTAGCAATTTTAAATAGATATTGTCATTAACTGTAGTTACCATTTTGTGCAATAGATTGCTAAAACTTATTCCTCTTGTCTAACAAAATTTTGTGTCCTTTGACCAGCCCCCAGTCCCTGGTAACTACTATTCTCTCTTACTTCTGTGAGTTCGACATTTTTAGATTCCACACAGAAGTGAGATCATGCAGTATTTATTTGTCCTTCTGTGCCTGGCTTACTTCACTTAGCATAAGGTCCTCCAGGTTCATCCAGGTTGTTACAGATGACAGAATTTCCATGAAAGAAGAATATTTAACAACTATTAAAATTTTGCTACAATTGCTTTACTCGGTAGACTTTTTTTCAGAATTATTTGAGAGGAAGTTGCAGACATCAAGATGCTTCATTTCTAAATACTTTAACATGTATCGCCTCAAAACAAGGATTTTTCTACAGAATGGTAACGCGGTGATCACACTTAAGAAAATTAGTAATTCCCTAGTGTCTGATATCTACTCCACTTTCAAATCGCCTCAATTGTCTCCCAGGTGATTTTCGTAGCTTTTTAAAATCCTATCAAGAACTGACACATCATATTTGGATGTTACGACTCTTTAGGCCTTTTAAGTTCATAATACCCCCACCATTTTTGTCTTACATTTTTATGACTTATGACTTTGACTTTGACTTCTAGTTTTTATGACTTATGACTTTGACTTCTAGTTTTGAATCCAAATGTACAGGCATTCAACACTGATTCAATCAGCTGAGATTTAACAAGCTCCCTCAATATCAAGCCAGCCTGCTCTTGAAACCCTGTGAGCCTAAGGCCCATTATTCAAGATGCAGGGCTGGTACACTCTCAGGGGCCACACTGCTGAACTCTGTAGGGCTGGCCCTGGTGACATCTGGAGTGCTGACTACAAGCAGCCTTTTCTGGAAAATGGGAGCTAGAACTGGGTTCAGATCTCAGCCCTGCCACTCACTGAGCGACCTTCAGTTGGTCCCTTCTCTCTGCCTCAGTTCCTTCATCTCCCAAACAAGGAGATTGGACCAGGGGCCTCCTCAGTTCCATTCAGCTTTGACATTTAGCACCTCTTTGACTCTGCCCAGAGTATCACCTCAGAGAAGCTGCTTCCTAAAGCAACCACCTGTGCCCATTCCCAGCACTGTGGATGGGGGCACCAGGGGACACATGCATTCCTCTCATGCACTAACATAACCACATTTCCCTCTTTGCTCCCCACAGCGGAGATTCTGGAGCTGGCTGGCAACGCAGCGAGAGACAACAAGAAGGGTCGGGTCACTCCCCGGCACATCCTGCTGGCTGTGGCCAACGATGAAGAGCTGAATCAGGTACCACCACCCACCCCTAGACACTTGAGCAGGTGGTCACACTGAAGAGACAGAGCTGAGAAACTGGTTATCAAAGGTGTGGGCCACATTTTAGGTTAATTAGAAGCTTCCCAGTCTCCCACAGTCTTTCTTCAAGTCTTTATTGGGAGTGGGGGGGGTGGAGGGATGAAACAAGATATTTGGCTCTCCCTGGAGGAAAGATAGTATCTGAATTTCATCAAGGGAGGGACTCTGAGGGCTTGATCCCTGTGCATTGAACCTGTGTTCTGCCAGCATCCTTGCAGATGGGTGTGGAGGAAGGCACTGTACCAACCACAGCAAGAGCTTGCATGGGCAGGGCTGACTTCATGAGGGCTGGGAGCAGGGGCCTCTGACTCACCATCTGCTCCTTCGGTTTTCCCGCAAGCTGCTTAAAGGGGTCACCATAGCCAGTGGGGGGGTGTTACCAAACATCCATCCCGAGTTGCTAGCGAAGAAGCGAGGATCCAAAGGGAAGTTGGAAGCCATCATCACACCGCCCCCAGCCAAAAAGGCCAAGTCTCCATCCCAGAAGAAACCTGTGTCTAAAAAAGCAGGAGGCAAGAAAGGAGCCCGAAAATCTAAGGTATGTGGTATTGCAGGGACAGGTGGGTTGGGGTGGGTACAGATAAATGAGATCACAGAGGGCCCATCCCACTGAAGCAGGGACTGAAGGAGGAACATGTAGGAGTTGCTTACACAGGGGCTAGTGAGTCCAGAAGGTCTCCCAGAGTCTGGACACAATTAGAGGCAAGGGGCAGGGGAGATGGACTTTCAGGGATAGCCCCAGACTGGCAGGACTCCTGTGCCTGGCCTTATAGGGGGATGCACACACCTGTGGGAACAGGCTTCCCTATGCTAGGGGACAATGCCATCTAGTCCTGTGGCTAGCTGCCTACGTGCCCTGATGCTCAGTTGCAGTCCTCTTGTTGTATTGCCATGGATACATATCTTCCTCAGAGCATGTGCCTGTCAAGGAGGAAAACAAATGTATTATTCAGGCACTTTCTGCTGGGCCTAACTTGGATTGGCCAGGTGCTAGGTGCTGATTATTCTGCAGTGAAGGAAGCCCTTTCACCAGTGTGATGTAATGTTTTCTGAAGTGGGGAAGACCCTTGGGAGGTCCAGGCCTATGAGTGCTGTGCTCACCTGTCTGAGCATTGGCAAGAGGCTACAAGGCAACTGGAACACATATTCTTTATTCCTTCCTTGCTGGGCCTTGCCTGTCAGCTGCTGTGATAGCCTCTAAGGCCAAAAACCAAGGGACAACGCAGTGAAAGCTTGGTCTTTAACAATGGAATCTTGAAGCTGCCCTGCTCTGAGACACCCCTTAAAAAGCCTCTGTCCTCCAGGCAGGCAATGAGGAAATTACCTGGTAGAAGGTAAGCTCTCTATTTTGTAAGACCCTCATTAATGAGTCCCTGGAAATGCCTTATGGGATCTGATGATGCAGTGTCAGGAAGTCCTTCCTACATGAGCCCAAATCCTTTCACCTGAGTAAGACAGGACACTTTGAAGGGCAGACATCAGGAACGTGACCCAGTGAGTGGTATTCTTCCCGTCCTGCCAGCTTGTCCCCTCCTTTGAGCCTTCCTGTTCCTCAGGCAGACTGGCTTTCACCCACAAGAGGGAGCATCTTCTTTGATCTCTAACCCTCTTCTCCCAGCCACACTATGTGAAGGGCCTTTCATTAAGGGGTAAGAGGCTATATTTCTTTGCATGTACAAAATCTAAATTCCTCTTGCCAATGCACCACCCACCCCAGGCTCGGAATCACTCCCAGAGAGAGAAGCCCAGTGTTGAAGAGCATCCGTAGTTATTTCCAGAGGCTCGCATTCCCAGCTCACAAGTCCTGGAGGAGGCTTGAGTCCAGGCAGGGATTTCACAGAATGCTCCCTTACTCATTCCTGCTAACTGTAAAATTAGCAGATTGAACTGTTTCTCTTTCCCCTTTCAACATTTGCAGTTGGTGGGAGGAACTGGGCAGAGAAGGCAAGGGGAAGGGCCTGTGTGACCCTTTTTAAATGTTAAAAAGGTAGCAAAAATATTAAATCCATCATTTTTTATTTCCGACCCCACGGACTCGGCTGCCCACAGAGCGAGGTCCTTGGCACTTGGTGCTGGGGACCAGGAGGGGCAGGACTGAGTCCTGGACTTCGCCTTCTCTCTGGCCCTGGCTGTGTCCAAACCCAGAGCCCTCTTTGCACTGTTGATACTTGAGCACGTTTCTTGGACACCAGCATCTGCTACAAACCTGGACTGGACCTTGCTCTCATTACCCTAGTCTTCCCCTAGTAGTTTTTGCTCCATGACTTTCTAAACTTTCCAATTTACCAAACACTAGGAATTCTTTTACTTTCTTTTTGGACTTGAAATATTGAGGGGGTAGGGGGAGTATCCTCAGCTCCTAGTAGCTATATTTGGAACTCAGTGTTTCTAATAACCATATGCCAATAATCACTCGAACACTCCACTTTTCCCTTGATTACAAAAGCAGGAAGTCTGTTATGGTGGTCTGTTTTTCTTCCACACAATAAAACACATTGTCTGCTTACTATACTAGTATTTGGCTAACATTAAACCCTGGGGGAAGCTGAAATTGGAACCGTGAACAGCTAATTTTCAAAACATTTGTTTAATGTAAATTGTGGTGTCAGCTCCCAGAAACAGCAGAGAACCCTGCATCTCCAGGTTTAAGTGGAACATTCTGAAAATAACCTTTCCAGGGACATGCAGAGAAAGCCTTAGTAACATGCTAAAGCACTTGTAGTGAAAGGGAGTTGGTATTTTTCAAGTGTCAACACTTGAATTCCAAATCATAATTTCTTCCCCAATTCTATGCAATTTGAAGGTTTTGAAAATCTCCAGTTGTGACAGCTGAGTCAGCTATAGTAGAAATGGCTAGAGAAGGCAACAAACCTCACCGGGCTCAGAGTCCAGAGCCCTGGCTGTGCCCTAGGGCTCCTCCTTCTTACTTGGGTGGCCTCAGGCAAATCTGTTCCCTTCTTTTATCCCCACCTCATAAAATGATGGGGTCTATTACCACCGTACAATTCTGTGACCCTATGCATATTGCGTGTGTTTTTGGGTACGTAATGGGTATATGAGTTTGGACAGTACAAGAGTATACTGTAAAAATAAATCTCACACCCACCATACTCCCCCACTTCTCCCCAGGACAGTTTCTGTAATGAGTTTTTCTATCTCCTTTTAGAAAGTCTATACATATAAAACCATACTGAGATGTACATCTCTCCCCATCCTACCTTTTTTTGTTTTTAAATACAAATCACCTGACCCACTGCTTTGGCAATGTGGCAAAGTGGTTAAGAGCAAGTGCTGGGGTCAGCAGCCAGGCTTTCTCTCCCAGTTCTGCCATGTCCTGGCTGCATGATTTCGGCAAGCTGCTTAATGTCTCTGGTGTTCAGTTTCCTCATCTGTAAAACGGAGATGTAACATAAGGTGGCTGTGAGTCTTGACAGAGGATTCATGGAGGGTGCATCGAACAGTATCTAGCATATGTATTAGCTGCAGCTGTCATTCTAGTTCTTCCATATCTCTGCATGTACAGCTCCTTTAGTGTTGTATGGATGACTGTAGTTACTTATATGTAAAACCAATGTGACCAGCCCTTGCTGAATGGACTTTTAGATCGTTCTAGCATTCATTCTGACAAAGTGTCACAGTGACTGTCACTGTATGTGATTCTCTGTGCTCATGTGCAAATACATCTATAGGATAAAGTCCTCAAAGCAAACTTGCCAAGGCAGAGAGTGAGTATATTTTTAACTTTGATGTCTATTACTAATGTAGAGAGCATCGCAAGCCCGTCAAGAAATTTCAAAAGCTGCCTCATTCTTTTAACATTTAATATTGAGTTGTTAAAAAAAAGAGTATTTATTCAACCAATATTTATCTAGTCTATATGTGCTAGTTACTGTTCTCAGGAGTAAAGAGATGGCAGTGAACAAAAGTCCCTGTCCCCTCTCAGTGCTCAGTGAGGTATCTCAGAGTCATCATAGAGGGTGGGACAGAGTAGGTGCTATAACAAAAGTAAAGTGGCGTGATAGCAGAGACAGTGTTATTTTACATAGGTGGGCAGGTGAGGCTACTCTTGTAAGGTGACACTTGAGTAGAGACCTGACAAAGTAAGACATTCGGCCATTCCAGTGATTAGGAGCAAAGGACTTCTGGCAGAGGAATAGCCAGAAACAAGTGGGCCAAGAGAACTTAACAGAATGTGCCTGTGGGGTCTCTATTTTTATAACATAGGCACCTCTGGCAGTGTGGAAAGCCTGGGAACCCTTCTCATGGTAATATTTTCAAATGCATAAAATAAATACCTGTGATTCAAAGGTAACCATTTAAGCCAAAATCCTCCAAGTTAAGACCCCTTTCAGAGTACTTACTAAGAATCACAGGATAAACTTTAGGGGATCTTTAAGAAGACAATGTTTGCCAAAATTTTGGATGAAGAGTTATCTCACCTAAACATTTCGAACACAGACCTACACCATCCCCAAACCTACCCCATCTCCACTTGAAACCCACCCTCCTAAATCATGAAGATAGACTTGTTCCTTTCCACCTGGCAGAAGCCCAAGGTGATTTTGGTAGAGTTCCTTTTCTTTTTGAGGAATAAATACTTAAACTGTAAATTAAGTGATTAATATGTTAAGGAATGTCAACAAAAGGAATTGATTCTTTTGAGAAACTGCCATCTCTGGCTTTTTAATGAAATTTCAGGTCATTCAAACATCAGAATAAGAGACTAGGCATAGGTAAGCTTGGGTTGATGATTTTGCATGTCTTTTTGGGCAGTCAGATATTTCGATTCTGAGATATATCTCCCAGCTGACTTTGACCTAATTGGTTTTCTACTGCTCAAAGTAATGCTGGGGAAGTGTCCAATACAGTGGAACTTTTGGGTTTGTAGAACTATGTAAAAATTCTAAATGACAGGCAGTCATTTTGGAGATTGACAAACAGGTGGCTTGCTAACTTTTCCCCCTTGAGCTGGGATATGAAGAATCTATCCTCTTGTATCACTATTACATAAAAGAAAGAGTATTTTAGTACCACAAAGTTAGGAAGGAGCATAATCTCAGACAGGAGGCTTTATGAAAAAACTTAGGCACAGTTGCTATGATTTTGATGCAGTAACATCTCACAAGATAACTGTGCTCACTAAGCAACCTCATTGTCCTTCGGGGTAGGAACCTTGAAAGGAAGAGGCAGAAGTTCTCTGCCAACTGGACAGGCGACAGAGGAAGGAATGGCTTGTTTTTATACAGGGCTTTACTGCTTTCTCTCTATAGCCACTTATTTAATTAAGAGCTCTCCAGTCTTAGTCTTATTTTCCAAATGAGGAATCTGAGACTTAGGGAAGCTAGCAAAGCTAGGACTCAAATGCAGAACTTCAGAGTTCAAACTTAGGATCACTTTTATGTCCCGGGACCATGGACTGCTTCCCTTGGTGAAGCTCCTCTGTTCAGATGGAGGGCTGCAGAACTGCCTTCTGCTGGGCAAGTATGGGCAACGGGCTTCCTGTATCATTGCTGAAAATCACCAGTATTACCACAGGCTAAGCCTCAGAACCTGCCTGCTAGATAGTTGTCATCAGGGACACAAGAAAGCTCAAGTGCCTCCCTCCTCCCAATAAGACCAGCTCTAACTCCCATAGACCCGAAATCCTATCAGCTAGGAATTTCTCACCCCTTAACATCCCAGTATCCTTGGCAGGAAGCACTAAATCCTTATCTACTTATCCCTCAATGTGAACACCATTTTCCTACTCCTGAGCATTTACTGAGTACCACCTGTATGCAAAGTGTTGCACTGGGTACAGTAGAGCAGTAATCTTTAAACTTTTTTTGCTTGCATACCTTCTAAAAGAATGTTTAAAATCTTTGTATTATACAAATTTATTATTTGACAGCTAAACTTTTTATTATAAATTTGAATATCTGTAAAGGGTATCATTTTGGTATACTGTCAATATTGACATTTAAAAATTAAACTTTACTGCTAGGGGAAGGAGGGGCATACCTCATCAACAAGGGTACCTGCATGATCAATGTTTGTATACCTAACCTTGAATTGTACCCCACATCTTTATAATAAATAAATAAATTTTAAAAAAAATAAAAAAATAAAAATTAAATTTTCCTCATTCATTTAAATGTATCTACTGAAATCTAAATACTACGGTGATTTGATACACCATCATCCATTTAAAAATATACAATTTCTTTTTTTAAAAACAGTTAGGAAATTTACATTCTTTTTCCCATATTTCCCTTTCACTTGTCCCACAAACTTTCATCTTAATGTAACACATCTTTATGCTTACATTTTACTGATTTCTGAAACAAAAATTATATAAATTTCAGCATATTCTGAAATTTTTTAAAACTTTATAAAAGCACTAAATGATATAGATTCTATAGGATTGGATAATCACATTATTAATAATACACAATTGATCAAAATGACAAGTGCATTGTAAGTTTTAATAACTATTTAAGGAAAAAGTAAAATCTTATTGGAGAACTTATCTATATTTTCTGATAATGTATCAGCTGCTAACTCAGGTATTTCTTCAGATTTGTTGAAAGCATAGAATCAACACCTGACTTGTAAAAGGCTTTGTTATGTCACCTTTCCCTTTCTTGGCTCCTGAAAAGTATGTCAAAAAAGACTTTATCAAGACTTACCATATAATTGTTGATTATACTGCTTTCTCTTTCACTTGTCAAATCTGATATGCTCCAAGTATTAAGAAAATCAAAATAGTAATACTTTTAACGTATCTTTGTCAGTAACATATTTCTTTGTCAGTACCATTAAAATGTCTTTTTGTCTTACCATTTTTTCTCACATTTTCCTTCCCAATTTGTCTTATTATTTATATCAAAACCTTGGAGCTTCAGATTTAGCTCATTTAATTTATTAATAGTTTCTGCCATATCATCTAATTTGTCAAAGCAGTCCTTATTGTGAAAGCAATTAGCAAAATTAAACCTTATTTTTCAATGTAAATAAAAGTGTTAATATGTTAATAGTAATGGGTTTGAATCCTAAACAAGCAATGGATAGGGCAGAGGCCTTGCCTTACTGTTCAGATATCTCCTTTGGGAAGGCATTTCTCCTTCCTTTTTAATTTCCTCCCACTGGACCCTCCCTAAGGAGTGATGTATACTATAATTCTGATAATAATCTGAGGAAGGGAAGTGGTGAAGTGTCTAAATAAATATTGACATTATTCCCAATATTCTCACTCTACAATATATCTGAATGCAGAAAACCTCCAAATTAGCCAAAATATCCATTTCTAATACATGCTTTGACCGTAACAGAAACATGCAAAAAATATGCATCTCTGCTCTCAGTGTGGTGTGCCATACTCATATTCATTCTGGAAGCGGGAGAGGGTGGTTATGAAAGGATCCCCACAGAACCTTGACCACAGGTGTTGATTCTTCTTAGGACAGATCAGTTGTAGTAAAAAGTGTATTCAGAAGTTGATCATCTCAAAACTGGCTTATTTAAAACTCTCGATGTCACTGCCTCTTGGAAGACCCTTGGGAATTGCAGAGTACACATACTTCAGTCTGATTGATGCTGGGGAGACGTGGAAGATCAGACTGGACCCATGCCCACTGCAGGGGTGGGAGCCCCAGGGAGACAGATGGCTCATTGACAGCCACCACATGCATCCTTTTTCTAAGGCTGGTTTTAACAAAGGAGAGTAGAAGTGAGTCTCACGTTCTGGGATGGAGAAGTTTGGAGGGTTATGGTTCTTGGTTTGCTTTTTGAGAACTAGTAACCTAGAACAGTTTTCTTCTTCTTCTTAAGCTTGAATAGTATATAGCCATTTAGAAAGGAAAGGCACTTGAATATCCTAATTAAAAGACATTTACTTGGTCTGAATTTATGAAAATGACTCTATCCTAAAGAATCGCTGTAAAGTGAAACTTTGCCTTTAAGTAGCCTTTTATTTTTAAATTGATGAAAGTACTCTGATACTTCAAAATATGTCTGCAGTCCCCAGTTTGAGAAATGCTGAGAATTGGTTGTGGTTTAGTTTCCTGTTTACTCTTGTGTGTTATGGGTGAGGCTAGGGAGCTGCCTCCCTTTTAGAAAGCCTCTGCCTAGGCAGCCTACTTTCTGACCCTTCCGTCTGTGCAAGAAGAAGCAGGGTGAAGTCAGCAAAGCAGCCAGCGCCGACAGCACAACTGAGGGCACACCTGCTGACGGCTTCACGGTCCTCTCCACCAAGAGCCTCTTCCTCGGCCAGAAGGTAGGCAGACCCATGGTTTTAGTCTGTTTGAGGGCCCCTGGGACAGATGGGCATAGGCCACCTCGACTAGAAGGCCTGAGAACTCCTAGGGGCCACTCCCAGCCTAGAGAGTGGGTAGGGGGGCTTAGAGAGTGGCCTCAGGGAGGGCCGGGTGCTGAGAAGACCATAAAGCTGAGGGGTAGGCTCTGGTAGATGGGGAAGGGGAGACAGTGGTAAAGAAAGGGCAAACTCCTGTGGGGATTGGAACCCTTGGGGTCAACCTGGAGGAGGAGCCACTTCTTTGGGATAACCTGGTCATGAGATAGCACTGGCCGGGAAACTAGGCAGAAGTCAAAACCCCGATGGTGGAAAGTGAAAGATCTAGCAGACAGCCTACTCCTTCTGGTGGGCACTGAAGGTAGAGCCCCAGATCTGATCCAGGGGCTCTAAGGGTATTGTTTTCAGACATACTAATGAGTGCACCCAGGTTTCTTCACTGAACCACTGGACGACTCTTCAAGCCAATTGTTTGTTTGTTTTAACCGTGGGCAATATATTTTCAGCTGCCCCAGTGATGCAACTTTGCCAGGACGCCATGGTTTTGTAAAAGATGATTCACTTTTATTGAAATAAAAATGATGCAAAGGCTTTCAAGACCCAAGAATGAAAGTTAATTAATATTTCTCTATTAGTACCAAAAAAAGAGATGGGAAAAAAAGGAATTAAACTTTTCTTAATTTTTTATCCTGCATTAAAAAGTAAAAGTATGAATTTGACCTTCCATGTAAATTTGTGTTTAGTTTGAATGTGGTAACAAACAAGGTTCTGAAGCTGCATCATTTTTAAATTCTCACTGTCAATTTCCTTTGCATCACAGTGACACTGTTCTCTCGCTTACATCATTGCAACTTCTCCTCCTCCCTTTTCTTCTTACTGTCGCTAATTGCACTCAGTCTCTCATGATGCAATTCCTGTGGTGGACTCTGTGTTCCAGAAAATAACCATTGCTATTTACATTTTTAACCATTATCTGTATTTTGTATGCATTTTTCAAAAGAAAAAAAAGCAGCACTAGTTGTCATCTTAAGGTCTGGGGCTTTGAAAGATTTTGTTTAAAACATTTTTTATTCTTTTAAAAAATTTCAACTCAGCACTGAAGGCAACCACCTGCGTCTACTTTCACACCCTTTAACATGACCTTTGAGTAATATATTGAAAGTTCACGTGGCCTGTCATCCAAATTGCTTTAGTTTGAATGAAAATGGGAAAAGTCCCTGCTGCTTAGGACTAGCTCCTGTGTTCTAGATCCCTAATATAGATGACTAGCCAAGACTTGGAGGCCTGGCAAGCAGGTAGAACGGTTCAGCCCCTGGGGTCACCTTCTCCCTCTTTTCCCCATGCTACCCTTGGGCACCTCCCATCATGGCCTCTTCCCTTCCTGTGTTCTTGCTACCTCCTGCTCACCAGCCCATGGCCAGCCTCATATCAGAGCTCCTTGCATTCCCCCTTGCTGGATGAACTAAAATATTTCCAGAGTAGCAGCAATTGTAGCTATACAAATTTCCATGCACAAATGGAGATGTCCTTCTTGTTGCTCTGCTCTTCAGAAAGAAATAGGATCAGGGCCTCCTCTGGGCTTTGTTGCATGTGAACCATGGATGGGAGGGGACAGAAGCTGCAGAGACCTTGCTGGTTCTTCTGAAGAGCTGGGCACATGTCAGCTCTCAGCAACTCTTCTCCTCCCTTTTGGGGTATAATACCAGGTGTTACAGGAATAAAAAGTAATAGTACAGTACAGTGCAAATCCAGGTTGGGTGCAGTGGTTCACGCCTGTAATCCCATCACTTTGAGAGGCAGAGGCAGGAGTACTGCTTGAGCTTAGGAGTTTGAGACTGCAGTGAGTTATGATCACACCACTGTACTCTAGCCTAATATTGACAGTTCTCTATTCAGGATTGGGCAGGGAGGATCCAAAAAACCATAGAGAAGCATTGATACTTTATAATTTATACACTTATTATCTAATGCTATTTAAGAACTAGAAGAGAATTAAGGCAGGGAGCTTGACAATGAAATCAATGTGCCTATTTGATATCTTGACTTTTGGAGAATCTGAAAGGATTGTTTAAGCTGGAACCCATTGTAAAATGGTCAGCTATTAGGGGAGAGGTTGAGTACAGACCCAGATAGATCACCAGCCTTTTATTCCATATCACGCACTTCAGTCTCTTACTGGTGAAAACACCAAGGTACTGTGAAACTGCTCTTCCTGTTAATGTGCTTATAACTTTATAACCCAAGATTCACACATCCAGGAAGAGGTACCCCAAAATCTAGTACTGCAGGCACATTTTAACAGAGTAAACTGCATCTTCCCAAGTAGCATCTCAAGTCAGCCTAGGCACCGTGTTAGAAATTAGGGTGCTAGCTGCCCTCTCTGGAGCCCCACACCCCTGCAGCATGAGATGGAGTGAGCATTTATATTTTATAGCACTATTTTGAAGCACTATTTTCTGGCCCTTTATTGGCTATTACTGTCAGGTGAAAATCATGGCATGTAGTGCAAAAAGGGCAAGAGTCATGCCACAGATGCATACACATTTTAAAGCACATTTAAATATTATAGGCATTAATTTTGACTTGGACTTTAGAAATGTTTTAAAAGGAGTACTTTAGAATGATGAGTATATGGTACCCTGTGCTCTATGAATCCCATTTTTCCATCTGTGGCAGTGAAACCAATGCTTGAATATTGCAAACAAGCTGGGGTGGAGAAAGGTGATATTGTGTTTGCTGCAGCTCTGTGAGGCATGGTTGCTAAGCTACTCCCAGGAGGACATGGCCCAGGGCTTAGGAGCCTGGGACCTAATTGTCATTAATGTTGTATTTCACATACTGAAGTCTCAGGAGTAATTGCTCTCATTACTCTGTGATTTTACCCAGTGTTCACACACATTGTTGATTTGTTTTAAAAAAGAAAACAGTGCTGTGAATCTGAATTAACTAAATGTTTTTGCTTTGTGGTTCAACCAAGATTTGCAACCTCCTTTCAGAGGTTGTAAAATTTTCAACAACAAAAAAAAAAACCCAAAAAACATTTCTAACGTGTCTATCTAGAAATCTGTGTCAGTGGTAGTAGACGGTTTAAGTTTCTCTGGTAGAGTCAGTATTATTTGAAGCCATGGGGAAGTCAATCCAAAGAAAGTGTGAGTGAGTCTCTCTACCTCCTAGGAGGTCAGGACTGCAACCCCAGCCCACAGGCTGTTTGAGGCAGACATGGGGTACCATGGGTTTTCTCCTTCTGGTCCACACACCCTCCTCCTGGGGGAGGGGAAACTAAGGCAAGAGGGAGCTCCTGAAGCAGCAGTGAGGGAGGAAGAGCCATTCATCCCTCCCACCGTCGCTGAGGACTGGCTTCTTCTGAGACAGTTTAGGAAACTGACGAAGCCAGGAAGGAGTAACTTAGCTACTGGGCCTCTGGCAGTGTCCACACAGTCCTTATCTTCGTGGAGACCTTTCTATTCAAATACCCACTAGGTGGCACTGCCAGGTCCAAGGCCTCTGGAGGATTCTGGGGTGGGGTGTTTGCAGAGAGAGTAGCACCACACAGATGTGAGGGCAGGGGCGGGAAGATATGGCTCTCAAGAGGAGTCTGAAAGGATCCAGTGAAAGGCATCGCCTTTCCCATCCCCCTTAGTTGAAGTGGACTTTGGGGACAAGAAAGAATTGTGTTTCATGTGGCCAGCACAGGGAAGTAAGACTGACCAGGCTTCCTTCCTTGTCCATTAAGAGGGGATGACAGACACCAAAATTGGATGGTTACAGGCTAGATTCAGCATATCACTCAGATACTATCTTTAACAATCACTTTCATTTTCTGAAATTGCATTTCTAATCGTATTTTAAAAAAAGAAAAAAGAAAGGAATGTACTATTTCCCATAACCAAGTAAGATCAGGCACATCTACCCAGGCACTCCATGCCATGAGCTCCTTCCCAGTCATTGACAGATTGCTACCTGCCTTGCCCTAAATGGTGGGCCCACAACAGGCCCAGGGCCCAGTTCCCAAGATCTGGCATTTCCATTAACCTTGCCTTAAAGGGGCTTGGTGGAGAGGCATTTGTTTCATCTCAGAGTTATATCTGAGGATGTTTGACGTTCAGTTCTAACTGTATGTGCCAAAAGAAACCCTAGCATGGTCTTGGGCATTAGCTGGCTCTGGCATTAGAAAGCCACACTGTCTGTCTGCCTTCAAGGAGATTATACTCTGGTGAGCACACACCATCAGTAGAGAACAAGGGTTCATGTCAACATAACCACTATATGACCACAGGAAGATAGGTACTGTAGCTACCAGAGACTGGTTCAGTGGAGCAAATGAGACTAGGATCATCAGATTCCAGTGGTGGAGGGGATCTTGAAGGTCACTTGGCTAAGTCTTTTTCTCCCCATTCCACAGCCAAGTGGGACCCCCCCCCCCCCCTGCTCTTTAACTGGCAGTACCCTGTGGTCACTCTCTCCAGTGCTAACAATCTTCAGAACTGCTTTAAATTCCCCATGCTGTGGTTTAAAACTTAGTTTTCCATCTTTCCTAATGATGATACAAAGAAACAATTACCTTATTTAAATTCTGAAACCATTAATTATCCTCATCTCTCTTGGCAAATCAAACTAATATTTCCACCTTGCCCCGGAAATCTAATTTCCCAACCCACAAGTATCTCTCCTCTGCCACGTGCTTCAGATGGACATGGGCCCCTTTGCCTAGAAGCTCAGTTGAATTTAATCCTTGCTGATGGGAGGAGACCTGGGACTTTCTGTGACTGGGCATCTATCTTGGCCCTACCATGTCTGTTCACGTGTGACCGACTAGACAGTGGGGATCCTTTCCAGACCTGCACATACATGGACCATTTGTACCCTATGTTCATGGGCTTTCTTCTCTCCAGGAGAACTACTACTCTTGCTTATGATCATCTTAGCTGCCAAGTTGATTGCCCATCTGTCTTTCCAAAGTACTTGAATTAATGTGTCTTTTTCTCTCCCTATTCCTCTCCCCCCATATACCCCAAGCATATACTTTCTAGTCTAGAGGATTTTTTAAAAATACGTATTTGTACATATTTTATAACAGTAAAACTTTTGTGGCTCAGCCTCATACTCTGAGAACCTCTGCTGAGCCCTGGTGTATAGCATAGCATAGTCGGAAAATCATGAGTCTTGCCTCATCTGCAGATGTGGGTGAGAGAGTGAAACAGCACTTGGCTGGCTGGAAATTCTCAATGCTGAGTAGCAGTGACTCCCTGAGGTACTGTAGTCTGTGCTTCTAAGATTGCGGCTGCCTCTGGTCAGAACAGAAGGCGATGAAACCAGGACTTCTCCAAGGATCTTGAGTTCCGTTTGCAACCACTCCCTCACTTTAGCAAAGCCAGATTTCCCAAGGAAATCCCATATCCCTAGACAGAAGGGCAGTCTCTCCCCAGAACAGAGTCAGAGACAGGCCGCTGGGGGTCTTCCTGGCTACCTGAATCAGAACCCATGAAAATAGTCACTTTTCCAGTGAGGCATTTATGAATATAAACCTAGAAACATCTATAGAATTGGAAAAAGTGTGAATCTTAAGAATTGAACAAGTATCACTTTAAACAAAAAAGGAATCTTGTAGATGCTGTAAGAGTATACTCATGCACATGGCACTGAGTAAAGCGATTCCTTTTTTGTCCTTTGCCTTTCTCCCTCAGTGTCCTGCTGCTTCACATATTGTAGGTTTTTGGGCTTTTGGGGGGGGGGGGATTGGTGGGGGCAGGGAGTATTGGCTTGAGTTTTTATAAACAGCATTTGCTTGGAGCCAAATGTAGTACCAAAGGATATAATAAAATCCTTTGCCGTGTTCTACATCCTAAGAGTTCACTTGCCTCACCCTGTGGCCCGACTCTGTGCCCAGCCACACCCCTTCTCCCTGATGGTAGCAGTCAGGCCCCAGCCCTGATGCTGACAGTGGCTTTTCTGTGCCTCTGTCCTGATGCCAGAGCCTGAGCTTCTGAGAGCCTTGCCATGTGAGATCACCCCGATGGGCTCCCTCAGCTTTGAGGGTGTGGGTGGCCCCCAAATCACTCTGTAGTGCCAGGAACAATAACACAAAGTCCAAGTGGATAATAGTTGTTCCTCTTCTCTCTTGGAGTCTTTAACTAAAAATGAGCCCGCCGCCCTAAGGCAGGGCCTGGCCAGAGTCTTCCTTAGCCATATGACCAAATTTATTTCCACAACTGTTTTCTTCCAGAGAATGACTTTTTGTCTAAACAGGTCCCTTTTTGAGAATCTGTTTCTGGGAATCAAAAATGTGAGTTTATATTCTGATGCTTTAAGAGTGTCAAGTTTTTTGTTTGGTTTTGTTTTCAACAAAATGTTGGGAGACAGAAATGCAGTGACTTGGAGCTTAGTTGCCAGGAGCCTCCCTGCCAAGTGTCTGCACAGTCCTCTCCTAAGTGAGCCTCTAGACAAAGGCTCCTGCCCTGCTGGGCCCTGCAGGCCACAGCCTTTCTCCTGACCTAGGTCATAGTTGGTCTTGGGCACTCCTCTGGGAGCTACTCAGGCATTGCCTTTGCTGCAGCTGTTATTAATTTGTCACTGAAGAGTGAACAGCTTCATGGAGAGAGAGCATGTGTGCACAAAAGCAAACTTGACAGCAGGCACTTAGACCTAAAAAGGAAGAGGAGGAGTAGGACCTAGGACAGCAGTTCCAGGCCACTTAATTCCCCTTGCCTTTCTGACAGAATCTAGAACTGGGAATTCCTCTCATACTCAGATGTCCAGGGCTGCCATAGCAACAGAATAGCATGAGGAGGGAGACCATTTGGTGGCTCTTCAGAAAGAACACATTGGTTGGGTCTCAGAGCAACCTGAGCAACAAGGTGAAAACCATTTAAAAAACATTGTCTTGCTGGAGAACTTGTTTTCTTTCCCTGGGTTTCGCCAGAACTTCAGCATTACATGACTAATGATCATGTAAATTAGATGTTACTAAGCAGCAGACTGTTGCTCCATGCCATCCTTGAGCAGGGTGAGAGAGCCAGCCAGCAATTACAGTGATGGGGGCAGCCTTAAAGATCCATAGCCACTTAGAGGACAATGGCAGAGCTGCTAGGGGTAAATTCAAACCAGGCAGGACTTTTGTACCACCCTAGCACTCAAGGATAAGGATGGTCACATACGCCAGTCCCCACTGCCAGCAATGAGGACTCTGATTCTGGGTCCTGAAAGCTGCTTTACTTTGACCCCAGATCACAAGTTCCTTTAAAGGAAAGCTGACCCTCCACCCCTCCAGTGTGGCTTGTTGCTTTCCTTTTGCCTTAAGCGTCACCCACAGGTTCTGAACCTTCAGTCTAGTTTGCTTCCTTCTTGCCTCCTGAGCAGCATTTGAGTCTTAGGTTTGAAACGAGTCCATTTTAGCCAGCGACTCCCAACTTTCCCTCGTACCCAGTGCACTGGATTGTCCACTGCCCTTCACCTGTGTCCCAAGGCTCCCTTCTCTGAGACTTCCCAGCTCTCCTGTTATTTCCCACCTCATGCTTTTCTTTTCAGCTGAACCTTATTCACAGTGAAATCAGTAATTTAGCCGGCTTTGAGGTGGAGGCCATAATCAATCCTACCAATGCTGACATTGACCTTAAAGATGACCTAGGTAATTGGGGATGGGGTTCGGCACCACCAGCTGTCAGATGAAAAGTTATGGAACCCAGAATTTAGGCTTTTCATCATCCCAGACTTCAGAATGATCAAGTCAAATTCCCAAATCCAAGAATGATGTTTTGAGTATAAAAATTATCTACTTACTCTTGATTGTTCCAAATGGGAATGGTCTAATATGTTTCGTAGGTATGATTGGCTGCTTTCCCTTCAACTGCAAATATATTGGCATCTAAATTCTCTTCCATAATGATCAGACTGACTGCTGGTTACTTGGGGGGGACTTTTAAACATGTGTTTTTTTTGTTTTGTTTTGTTTTGGGTTTTTTTAAGAACTGAAAAATCTCAGGACTACAAAATGATAGTTTCTCCATTTAAACCTTAATCAGAAATGACCCTCCAACAAAACTTGAAAAGGACGACTTTGAGCCACATCAGTATGTCATTAAGCTGCCTTTAATCCACAAATTGGTTTCCCTCGAATTTACCACCTACTGTCACTTCAACATTTTTTAGAAATGAAAACAGTATATGACTGAGTGCCACCTTCATGAGTTATCTGGCTCGAGGGTGATATTAAATGGAAGAGCATTGTCTCTTTCTGAGCAAGTTCTTACAGAGGAAAACTGCCCCAGAGTCATGAGGCATGGCTTTCCTTGCTCAGGAGGGCAGATGGTTCGGGTACCCCTCAGGTGTCCCACCTCTGTGGTTTCATCTTTGCATGTGAGGAACTGTCAGTTCAGGGGCATGATGAAGGATCCTGTCCTCTTAGGTGTAAAGTCTTGCCAGGGAAATAGGCTACACAGATGCCTACAAAGGCAGCATCATCCTTAACCCTGAATACAGTATATCTTGTGTGCCTTTAGCTCCCAGTTTTAGCTTCTTCTGTTAGATGGCAGATTTACTTGTGGAGAGGTGCTCATTTCAGAGCCTAGACCTGACCTGCACAAACTGGGTACAATGGGGAACTGAAGACATTGGGCCTGGGATTCAAGAAGGCCCTGCACAAACTTGTTTTCAAACTGCCATATTCAAATACTTTCTTTTAAAAAGCCCACAAGCTACAAAAAGCAAGGATTGTATCCAAAGTATATTTTATAATAAAAGACATAAAAATAAGATTGGCTAGATTAAGAGATAGGCCTGGAAAAATATTTCCACACATTGAGGGGGAAAAGTAAAGGCAATCCTCTACATATATCTATACTGTTTTCTGAGTTTTCGAGAGATATCCTTTAAGGCAGACAAATATGAATGTCACAGGAATGCAAATCAAAGCCTGTATGTTGACTGCTGCAGACAAAATGGAGAAACTTGTTGTTTTGGTTGGCCTGATGGTCCACATTTTTTTTTTAACAGATGCCATGTTTTAGTAGCCTTCTCAGTGGGATGCCAGTTTTATAGGCTTTTGCGAAGTGAAACGGGGCATTCGTTTTGTTATTTATTTTAACCTTTGGAAATGATCTCATGTGTGTGTTTCTCTTTTTTTTTTTGGACTTGTCATTCAAATGTTTAATTTAAACATGTCACATTTGATATTCCTCCTCCTCCTCCTGTCCTCACCCCCATCCACATGTGTGCACACTGCGTGGACTGATTGCCCCTTGGGCTCATATGTTGGAATCGACCAGGTAGGCCAGCCCTGTCACTGGGGCATTAGTAAATGTGCCTGTGCGTGGGTCTCGGTCCAACACAGTTGATATACATTTGTTTACCTGTTATAGTTGCAAGTTGTACAGGCTGACATTGCCTCGATCGACAGTGATGCTGTCGTTCACCCGACAAACACTGACTTCTACATCGGTGGTGAAGTAGGTAATGCCTAGCCGGGTGCTGCCGAGTGTGTGTGTGCATGGTCAGTCGGCCGCCGCAGACAGCTTGATCCTTTGACAGCTATGCAGGGCTGCATTCATTTCACACTTCCAGCTGTCCTGACCTTCCCAAGGTCTCCCGTCCTTGGGCTGTGAACCCGAGAAGTAAAAGCCAGCTGTCAGCCAGGATGCCTCATGCAGCTCTCAAATGGGCACTTCTGGTTTGGAGACTGAGTCAGCAGCATCATTTTTTCTATTGCTTCATGAGGCACAACTTTGTTGGAGACTGGGTTCACAGATGACTTTAGATGCAGAGATGGTCTGATGGGTGAGTGGCATCCAAGATCACTTCTGTGCCCTTTGAAGAATAGACACACACTCATGCCTGTACATAAGTCTCTGCTCTAACACATCTGTCTCCACATCAGAAGCACACCTGTTTCTGAAAATGACCTTAAAGCCTCAAGTGTACATGGGGGACCCTTTCCAAATGCTCTCCCACACTCAGTGTTTTCAGACTTTAGGTGCATGAAAATCACCTCATTCTGGTGTGATATCCTTAGACCACCTTTGAGAACCACTGTCCTAGACACAGAAAGCTTCTTCTCCGCTGGCAACTGACATGGCAATGCTGGTTGACTTCTGGCATGCTGAATAGCCAAGGGTGGCTGAGGCAGAGGGCTCTTGGGATGTCATGTCATGAGACTGCGGATTTGTGGCATGCACACCAGACAGTGCCCTGCTTTAAGAATACATTGAGGGGCTTACCTGATGAGGCACCCAAGTATGATAGGAAAAAGCACACCTTTGGAGTTAGATAGAAGGAACTGGAATCCTAGCCTTGTCATTTACTGGTCTTGGCATTTGGGCAAGTCACTTATCTCCCCAATGCCTCAGTTTCCCTATCAATACAATAATGAGAGTTACATTTAACATAACAAAGCACCTTGTTTTAAAAAGCCTAGCTCATGATTGGTGCCTAAGGTATGATCTCCCTCTCAAGTATATATATATATAAGATAGATAGATGATCTTTATGGTAGATGTGCTGGTCCTGAGTGTGGCAACATTCTGAGTGTGGATTCAAATGCCAACTTCCAAAGAGAATGATTATGTTTCTTGTAAGCTCACAGTGAGGTTATTCTGTAGGATGAGAAGATGAGGATTTTCACAAGGGTCCCAGACACTGAATGTGCAGTAGCTCATGATATGTGGCTGTCCAGCCCTGCTTAGCATCACTAGTAAAGACTGCTGTTCAGTCTTCCCCAGCCACTGGGATTTGAACTCTCCTGGGCATTTTGGATTTCAGATATAGAAGGAAAGACAAACTGAATGGAAAGTCAGGATTCGCCAAGTCTGCCAGGTCAAAATGAAATCAGACTGTAGGCAATTAAAATAAACTTTCTTTTCACAAGGTTTTGGAGGAGTTTAAGAGCTCCTAAGTCAGGCAGCTTAAGAGAATGATGCTTCCTTTTTTAACCAAACGAAAACTTGATGGAAGGGAAGTACTTGGAGAAAAATAAATGAACAGCTACGGTCTTGTCGTTCCTTTAGTTGGGAGTGGCTAAGCCCGGCTTCATCCTGCCATCCAGTACATTTGGTGAAATGGATATTATGACACTTCCTAGACAAAAGCTTCTCACTCAGGTCCAGGGAAAGGAGAAACTTGCCCACCTGCTGCAGTCCACGAAAGGCACATTTTCAAGCAGGATTAGCCACACCAGAAGGTAGAGCTGGGGCTTTGAGACAGGCCTGCAACCTTGGGGGGAGTAACAGGCAGAGCCAGTGGTACTCAGAGTTGCCCAGTCCTCCTGAACTATAACTGGAACTGGTCTCATTGGAATGATGATGGTCCTAATGGTTTTCCTCTGACATGCTTGCCTACAGCCCACTGATATACACAGGCAGGGATGATTAGCCTCAGTGCCAGAGAAGCAACCTGGGCCCAAGAGCTTGCCCAAGACCATGCCACACATCACTCACTGACACAGCTGGAAAAATCCTCAGCAGGTCCAGACACCCTGCCTGGCCAAGAAAGAAAGCCTGCCAGGCCAGAACCCAGTCTTCCAAAGCCCCAAGTGCTTTTTTCAGCCCAGCAGACCAGTCCAAACCAGTACTGACCCCAGATACCTTTTACAATCCCAAACAATGATAAACCAGATTCCTACATGGCCTCAATTGATTCCAGCTCCCACTTTGATGTGTGAGAGGGGAAAAGAGGAAGCTAGTAATCACTCCATTTCTCATATTTGGTGTGAATTCCTGAGTCCTGAGACTGCTGGAAGAAGGAATCTGAGTGCAGGAATGCTTAGCCCCAGTGATTAACTTTTACCCATCAAAAGTTCTTTCTAACAGTGAAATAGACCACAGGCTTAGCCTGACATTTGTCCAAGCCTAAATTTTCGCTTAGGCTGTTTTGAACTCTGATACTTATGCCTGCTTTCTAAGCATGAAATAATGTTCTTGTTCTCATGGGAGTAACACATGTTTATGCTTGGGGGCAAATAAGCCAATTGCTTTATGATTAATCCTGAAGTTAAGCCTAAAAAGCAAGAGTCTTACATTAAGAGTGTTGACAATATGGTTGAAAATGGGCCTGTTTCTTGTTAAAAAGTACACGTGTGTCTACATGAACATGTGCATACATATGTGTGTGTAGGAGTCAAGTCCTGACTGGGTCGATTGCTTGCAATCTAGGGTTCAGTTTTTAAGTTTGGGAAATGCATTAAATGTATTTTAACTTGTAAGTTTCACTTCTGATTAAAGCAATATTTATAAGTAAAAATTCTAATAAACACTCTTCCTAAGATAAAACACCTTTAATTATTAATCAACCCATCCTCTTAAATATTGGCTATTTTAGAAAGGAGTTGGTAGTCTCACTTAATACAGTACTGCTTTTATTATACTTTTCAATTTCTCAGTTCTCTCCAAAAAGTTAATTGGCTAGAGAATGAGAATCTTAATAGCCCAGCCTTCAGCATACCTGTCTCCCTACTTCCAGCTTGAGAATGGGTTCAGAGGGAAGGTTGGACGGGGCAGGGCAGAGCATGTGGGATCCCACTCATTCAGACTCCAGATTCCTTTTTCTCAGCTGCACGGATATTTCAGGTGAACCTGTATTGGGGTCTCACTCACCTGGGTCATATCTACTTTCTGGTAGGTAGAGTTGCTCTCTCAAGTTCATGGCCTATTTAGCTGCCACCTCTGATGCTGATTTGATCAGAAACATGCAGCAGCAACAGGTGTGACATTCTGACCCCTCTACCATTTAAAGCCTGTGCTGCTTTTCTGGACAAGTAAAGGCAGGAGGGCAGTCTGAGCTCATGAGGAGTGTTTAGCGTCCTAAGATTGTATTTCTCCAAAACCTCAGCCCTCTCTTAGCCAACTGAGAGCACCTGCCAGGCAGCAGGCTACCAGTCACAATCATTTACACTCCCAGTCATTAGTCCCAGTCATTTCAGGATGAATCTAAAGAGAATTTGGGCTGGTACATTTCAATATACCTTGACCTTCCCATACCAGAATTATGCCAGGAGCACCTTGGATTTTCCAAGACAAATGGTGAATCTTAAGGGGAGTATTTTATCCTTTCATGAGGAAAAGTACTTTAAAATGTACAAAACTGAGGAATCAGAGCTTGAGGAAGAACCATACCCCATTCTGACCAAACTTAAAAGATGGTACTGTTGCCAACTTTGATATTCCTCTTACCTGCATGAGCGATAACCCAAAGTTCTTACAGGTGTTGATGGTCTTGTTTCAGAGCTTGGCTTTCATAGCAGGAATGATTACTTAGCAAGTACCCTAATTCAAGAAAACATATCGCTCCCAACCTCCATTGGATTTTTTAAAAAATCTGATCCTGAGCAGTTAGACATCCTTCTTTCCAAACTTTAATAGAATACAAAATAATCTTTAAGCTCTGCTTCCAATGTTGCCCCCTTTATCTAAAATGATTCTGAATCATTAGTGTAATTAAGAAAATACTGTCTGAGGCCATTTTTCTGTATTTGCATATGCCAAAGCTGCAAAACAGGAACTAAGTGTGGTAATTATGCTCGTCCAAAGGCCAAATATGAACCTTTCCTCCTGGGCCCACTGCCAAGAGGAGAGCAGGATGCTTAGCGGGAGCATGGCACACTGCTTCTGAAACCTCCTTTTTGGGGGGTTCTCCCCAGAGACAGAGAAAACACCCATTGGAGACTAGTACCAACTGGTTTTTCACACCAGTGAAAAGTGTCAGGACAGGCATGTTGGCAGACAGCAGGCATCTCCTGTCTTCTTCACATCCCTGCACAGTCACAGTCACCCTGAGTCAGACTCAAGTAGAAGGCAGCAGACAGCTAGGTGAAGTGGCAGTGACAGTGGTAGGTGGTAGCTGGCTGATGAAAAGGCCCTTCTGAATTTCACATTATTGTCTTAGCCAGGGCTTAGTTCCTGTTTCACAGCCTCATGGAAATTTAGCTGGTCAGATCATTTGAAGTATGTAATCACCTGACATACTGAGTGTCTGTGTGCACCAGAGACACAGGATGGCACTCTGACCTTGCCCTCTCCTTGTCTAGGAAACACGCTGGAGAAGAAAGGTGGCAAGGAGTTTGTGGAAGCAGTTCTGGAACTCCGGAAAAAGAATGGGCCCTTGGAAGTAGCTGGAGGTGAGGCGGGAAGCCACTATGCTTATTAGGGTATGGTGGTGCCATGCTGGAGAAACTATTTAGTGAGATGGCTTAGAACCATGCTGGGGAAACTATTTAATGACACGGCTTAGAGGTCCAAGGTGCTGGTGGTGCAGGTGCATCTCCAAGATGGAGAAGGAGAAAAGCCTGTCCATGCCACAGCTTAACATTTTATCATGTGCACATTGTCAAGGTGCTTAAAGATTCATGAAAACCACCTTTGCAATTACATTTTATTGCTTAAAATAGCTCCTATACATTTGAGGTATAGACCTCAAACTTTAAGGAATGATAGAAGCCAAGTTTGGCAAATCTAAGAGCTGAGGATGATAGATAGTGATACTGAGCCATCTCCAAAACTGCTGGTGAGAGATGCAAATTAAAAATCTTCATTCAGCCATCTGTGTTTTTAATGGGAAATGTAAATACACGTTTCTCATTTGCCAATTACACCTTTTCTGACAGCAAGAAAACGATTTGGAATCTGATGTGGGGAGAATTATTGTTGAGATCTGGAGATATGGCCCTTCCTCCTCACTCTGCAGGCCTGAATTTTGGGATTTTAGGTGGTCAGTAGGGAGTACAGGACAGAGGACCACCTGAGGACCCGAGAGTCCAAGCAGTGGGAAGGGCCCAGCTCCCCCACCTGGTAGGTAAGGCCAGGATACCCCCTTTCTTATTTTGGGCTCTGGTTTTCTCTTACTACATGATAAACCAATTCTGTCATTCAAATCCTGTTTCCATTTTAAAAATAAATCTTAACTAAACATGGACATCAATAATCACTAAGAGGCCGGGCACGGTGGCTTACGCCTACAATTCTAGCACTTTGGGAGGCCGAGGTGAGAGAATTGCTTGAGCCCATGGGTTCAAAACCAGTCTGGGCAATTTGGCAAGACCTCATCTCTACAATAAATCAAAAAATGTGCTGGGAGTGGTGGTGCACACCTGTAGTCCCAGCTACTTGGAAGGCTGAGGTGGAAGGATCGACTGAGCCCAGCAGGTCGAAGCTGCACTGGCCATGAGCATGCCACTGCACTCCAGCCTGGGCGACAGGGTGAGACTCCAACTCAAAAATAAATAAATAAATAATAATCACCAAGGAACGTCCACACAGGTCCTCTCTCAGAGCATCCATCAGGCCTTTACCTTCTTTTCCCAGTGACTACAAATGACACCTGTCCTAGGTTGGTCTTAGGGCCCAGTGGAATTCTTTGCTGATCTGTGCCTTTGACCTATACTCTGCCACTTCTGTTTTGCCTGCAAAGGGCATGGCATACGGGGCACTAATTATAAATTATTGTACTTCCAAGCAGTTCCACCAAAGTACTCCATTGTGCAAGGGAGGTCACACACAGTATTATTCCACCAGTGGCAGCTGGCCTTGCCTCCACCCAGCACCTGTCTGACCAGCAGGTCCTTTCCCATCCATGTTCCAGCCTGAACCCCATTAGTGACCTTGGCATGCAGCCTGATGGGAGGTGGCCTGGTGTTGCCATACACCAAACCATGCCACAGCTGACAGAGACCCATCAGATTTAGAATGGCTCAAAGAGATTTTTGCTTGTTTTAGTAACACATTTTGTTCTTGATTTTAGGAGCTATTTTAGAAAATGTTTTAAAATATTTTTTAAAATATAAAGAGGAGAATAAAACATATCCCTGCTGCACTGCCAAAAGATAATCATTATTAACATGTTTCTCTCCAGTCTTTTCCATGTGTTAGTTTAATAGTGCCTTCTTATTTGGACCAATCAGTGGAATCAATCCTCCAGTCTCAGGCTTCTCTAGTTCAACCCTTCAACCCAGAGTTCTCATTCAGTCACTAAGGAGCGCCAAGATTCAAACTCAGACCCTGTGGCTCTTAGTTCAGAACTCTGTCTACTGTACCACAAATCGCTACCCACAGATCACTCCTCCAGCATCTACCAGTGATGCAACCTTAACCACCCCAACCCTGGGGCAGTGCTGATGGATGTTCCCAAAAAATGGGGTTCAGAAACATCCAACCAAACAAAAATTTGGGTGTCTTACTATAGCAGTGATGTGGAGACTTTAGTGTGCTCCTGTATAGAAATATATCATGCAGTGCCCACCAAACCCAGAGGCCCCAGAACCTTCTTCTTTGTAGAGAATCATATGGACAGAGATGCTCTGGGATTCATGGGCAAGCTCGTTATATTTGCTGGCATGCTGCAGACCCAAGGCCCGTGTCCTTAGATCTGACAAGGGGAAGGCAGGTCTGCTGTGGAGATGTGTAGCTGGAAAGGGGGTCCTTTTCTAGAAAAAGAAAATAGTTTCCTCCTAAATCTAATTCTGCCACTGACCAACAAGATAGTTACCACCCAGCGAGGCCATCCTCCACAGGGAGAGGGCCACAGTAGCAGAGATGCTAGTCAGGTTGCTCAGCCACTCATTTGAAGGGGATGCTTTGCTAGTAGCTTTGCCCTGAATTGTGTCTGGGAGATTGAAATACATTACAGTTTGTACACGCATCCATTTGAAGAGAGGGGGTTGGAGGACCAAAACAATTATTTTGAGGTTGCAAATGTTCTGACATATTTGGTCAAGTTAGATGGATAAGACTCAGCCTCTGGAAGCAGCTTGTATGCTTCCTGAGGGCAGAGGGAGGGTCACTACAACCTTGGTAGTGGTGATGCATCCTAATGCCAGCTTTCCAAGGGTGGGTCTTGACGCGGCTGCCCCCTGAGTGATAAGACTAAGTGACGAGCAGTACCCAGTTTGGACTCACATTGAAATCACAGCATAGCAGGCAGCTGCATTCCTCCTTGAACAGACTATCAGAGGGCCCAGGAAGTCGCATCTAGCAGGAGGGCAGGGCTATGATTGGCATTTATGATTTGTGATTTACAGAGGAAGAAAGCTCACTGTTTCTGTCTTGTTCCCTCCAGCTGCTGTCAGCGCAGGCCATGGCCTGCCTGCCAAGTTTGTGATCCACTGTAATAGTCCAGTGTGGGGTGCAGACAAGTGTGAGGAACTTCTGGAAAAGACGGTGAAAAACTGCTTGGCCTTGGCCGATGATAAGAAACTGAAATCCATTGCATTTCCATCCATTGGCAGCGGCAGGTAAGGGTACATGTTTGTTTTGTGTCATTCATGGGTGTGTTTCTTTGCATACATGGCCTGTAATTGTGGAGCATCAGTCTGCATGGCCCCTCAGGCTGTCTTCAAGCACCAGACTTAGCCAAGAAGACCAGAAGCCCAAAGTAGGGAAGAAGAAACATTAAACAATGGTGAGAGACAATTGGAGAGAGTGAGACACGAGGCCCAAGGACGATGTAAAACTTCAGGCATGGTGGCTCGTGCCTATAATCCCAGAACTCTGGGATACCAAGGTGGGAGGATCGCTTGCACCCTGGAGTTCGAGTCTAGCCTAGGCAACATAGCAAGACCTTCTCTCTAGAAAAAATTTAAAAATTAGCCAGGCATGGTGCCTGTGCCTGTAGTCCAGGCAGAAGGATCACTTGAACCCTGGAGGTCGAGACTGCAGTGAGCCATGATTGTGCTACTGCATTCCTCCAGCCTGGGGTACAGAGTGAGACCCTGAATCAAAAAAAAAAAAAAGTTTTGACAGCAAATGTCATGACAAAAGGTGACCCCATTGTGTGCTGGGACCATAGAACTGGTGCCTCAGAGTACGTTTTGAAGAGAAGACTCAGGTGGGTAGAGGAGGTGGGGAGGTGTGAATGCAGAGATGCTGATGGAGAGCTCAACCATAACATGAGAAGCCGCTATGTTATGTTCTGTCCCCCAAACCACAGCATTCTTTGGACAAAGCCTTCTGCCCCTTACCTTTTTGTTCCCAAGCTTCCTTCACCTGCCTGTTCTTGTTCCGGCTGTCTCCCTGCCCTAGGTGACCCTGCTGTCATGCCAGTAAGATAATGAGACCTGGTGGAACTGAACAGGGAATTATGTGAAAATTAAACAGGGCTGGGCTTCCTCCCCACCCCCCAATCCCAGAAACATTCTCAGGTAGACTCACAACAGTCTTCAGGAACAGCACATTTGCCCCCAAGACAGACACCAGAGGGCCACCACTGGAGGAGTATAGTCCTTCAGCAGCTGATGACGCAGGTGGGACTCAGCACAGCCCCCACCACACTCCCTCCCTGACTGCACATCCCCAAATGCCACCAAGTACCTTCCTGTCGAGCAGCACTGCACTCTGACCTGGGGGTCAGGCCTGGAGTTGAGTTCTGGCTCAGCCACTAACCAGCTGAGTGATGGCACATAAATTAACCTCAGCTCTGAAAAGCTGGCATAGGAATCCCCTCATGCCATGTCTGAGGGCTGTCCTGGAAGTTAACGGAGCTCTTAGAAGGCAGAGTGCTTGAAGTACCCTGTGTCATGGTGCAGATGTGAGGCCTGTTGGAGGCTGTCCCACCACCCATCACATCACCCAGGGTCCTCCCTGCCAAGGGTCAAAGCCCAAGACATCTGGAAGGCTTGGAATCTAGACTGGGCACAGAGAGAGGCAAAGGGGAACAGTCTCAGCCTGTCAGTCCCTCCCAGCACATGAGGAAGGCAGGGCTGGGTAGCAGGAGATGCCCATGACCCCACAGACCATGCCATCCTCCTGGGCATGCTTAAGTCCTCAGAACCATGCCCTGTTTGGATAAGAAAGCTGTTGTCTACCAGGCACTTCCCTTTCAAACTCACCAGTTGGCTAGAGAGTGGATTATGCCAATCTTTAGTGTATACAGGCCTTGTAATTCTGCGTCCTGAAAGGTCCCACACCTCAGATAATGGTGGCAAGACTACCACTTGGTGGACTTTCTGTCACATTTGACATTATTCCTAGTGGAAAGCCTTGTCCACAGGTAGACAGATACTGCCTCCATTCCCCTGGGCTTTTTCTGTGGCCAAGGAAGTCACGCAGGACTGGCAGGACCCACCAGAGGACCCGACCATGGGAAAAGATCTCTGGTTGTGTCTGAACCTCCTCCACAGTGACACCTCTGTCACTGTCCATCTCTGTCAATGGCAGAACAGCAGATGCCACATGTCCCCAGCAACCCTCACCAGTCACTGAGCTGTGGGCAGGCTCTCCTTCCCCTTTCCTGGCAGGGCAGCTGAGGGCCCCCTGGACCCTTTCTGAGTAAGGTCCCTCAGTCCTGTGCTGTGTGATCTTTGGTAAGTGAATCAGCCTCTCTGACCCTGGCCTGCCTTATCAGCAAGCAAAGCTGTTGGAACTGCCCTTCCTCACAGATGGTTCTGAGGCTCAGTTAATTAGTGCTTCAGATGCACTTTGATCTACTCTGATGAAAGGTGCTTCCGAAGAGGGAGGCAACAGGAGAGTTTATTGGAGGTAATAATTTCACACCCTTTCATATGGCTATTGGGAAATTTTTAATTGAAGCATAAAAGTAATTCCCATAAAAGAGCATCTGTTATTACAAACTTATTTACATTTTTCATGGAGTAAAATGTAGGAGTAAAAATAATCAATTGGAAGCCTTTAAGGGGGGGAAGTGCCGAAGGCGGCACATGTGCACAGCTGCCCAGGCCACATCTGCCAGGCAGACCTCACTCCACAGAGCTGTGTAAACAGCTGCCCTCTCTTTCATGAGCAGAAAATGGGATTACACCAGAGCCGGCCAGTAAATCACAGTGGGTTTTAGGAGGGGAAATAAAACAGCTTGTTTGTTGCATCCAGTGTCTCCGGCATGAACATTGTGTTGGAATTAAAACAATAGAAGTGCAAGTGCGTTGGTGAGGATGGGGGTCACTTTCTCTCAGTGGGGCCCAGCCACACAGCCCGCATGCAGGATGACCACACCCATGTGATGCGTGAGTGGGACCTCGCTGGCCTCAGGAACCACCTCTGGTGTCTGGACATCCTGCCCTCAGGCATTCTGGTCACGATATTTATGGACACCCCCACTCCTTCAGCTCTGCTTGACATTAGGGGCGACCCCTCTTCAGAGGGGCAGTGCATGGGGAATAGCTAGTTCGGGGCTTTGATTAAACTTTCCTTAGATTTATGAGCTTAAAAGAAAGCTTGTTTTCTTCAAGCTACCATTTATGGGTGCTCATTGAGCCCCAGGCACTGTGCTAAACCCTTTATCTGCATTATCTCACAGCAATCCTATGAGAGGTCAGTGCTGTTATTAATTCCTTTCTCAAGCTTAGAGGAGTTAAGTAACTCACCTGAGGTCACACAGCTTGTACTTGGTAGAATGTGATCAGAGGCCCTTGGCTTCAGAGCTGCTGGTATGAGGCACATGGAACCCCTGCCTCCTGTCTCTGTTGGTCAGACAAACCCCTGCTCCCACCTCAGCTGCCTGTGCACACTGTGTGTGTGGGTATTACAGGGAATCTTGAAAACACTGCCTTGGAGTCCCCTGACCTGTCCAGGCATAGCCATCAGCCTCCCTAGGTGCTATCCTCAGAAGAGAGATGAAGGACCAGAGACAAACTCAGAAGTCTCTGAGTTGGGGAGCATTCTTCATTTACCCAAAGACTGGAAGCCCTGGAGTGAGAAATGATGAGAGGCCACTTTGGGGCTGCACTGGGCCCTCTCTAGTGCAGGGGCAGAGCTGCAAGGGAGAGGATGGACTGGTCACCATCCTCCCTGAATGTTCTCCCTCCTGTATACCATTGCTTAGGATCCTTATGACTTGTTTTTTTGACTCTAGTGGCCTCTGACTGGGGCAGCTTCAGACAGACAGTTACTCAAAAACCCGATCAATTGTGGAAGGGCAGTAGAGGCCCAAGAACAACCAGCAGCACAGTGTGAAAGGGACCAAGTTCTAGCAGAAGGGTGTCCACACCGAGCAACAGACATTCTTCCCATATCCCCCAAGCTTCCTAGCCCTGCCCATCCATAACAGCCAAGACAAGCAGACTGGCAGATAGGCCCAGCAAGAACATCAGAATCCACCTCGACTCCACCTCTGCTTCTACCCAGCCAGCAAGGGCACATTCTCAGTCTGTCTCCTCCAGAAAAGCTACCTGGACTCCCTCTATCACCAGGTCACAGCCCATGTGACTCTCCAGGGTACCTAATGGGCTCTCAGCCTGGATTCCCTGTGTGCCTGCTTGGCCTGACTGGAGGGTGAGCTCCCCAAGAGCAGGGGCACTTGGTGAGGCCTCACACAAGGAGAGGGCTCGGCAGACCTGGAGCAACGTACACCTCTTCTGGGATGCGGTCCTTGTGAGCCCAGTGACTCTGCATGTTCAAATAGGACAATGGACAAGCATCCCACCATCGCTGAGCAGGCTGTCCTAAGAGGGAACCAGGTCAAGATAGCTCCATTTGCTATTCCAGATGACTGGAGTGACTTCAGGGCAAACTCAGACCTCTCTGGAGTCTCCTGAAGGAAAGGCCCAAGATGGAGAACAGAGTAGTCAAGGTCCCAGCCTTATAGGGCAGGAAACCCTTGGCTCCAGAGGGACTAAAGGCACATACTATAAATACCACCCACAAGACAGGCCAGGGCTGAAGAGAGTGGAGCATGAGGATAGCCTATGTCTGAGGTAGGGACTAATGGTGGGTGCAGCAGAGGCGGTCTCATCACCGCTGCCACTGTCGTCATCATGCATACCCTTGAAGCACCTCTCTCCCAAGGGAGGGAACAAATGCTTAGCAAGGTTAGTGCCCTGACCCAAAGGCAGTTGGGATTCAAACCCGAATCTGACTCTACAGCAGAAGCCCTTTACCCCTCTCACTCCCTGGCACTGGTCTGATCTGAAAGGCAGACAATGCAGCTGCAGGTCAGAGTGACTATCACAGAGGCAGTGGGCCTGAAATGGGGAGGAAGGCATGGGCATGGGGCTATGTGGGGGTGACTGTTCATTGGGGCCATGGTTATGCAAGTAGCAAGTGCACCAGGCCAGCCGAGAAGCCAGAGGTGAGTGCCAGTGAGCAGGCAGTGCTGTGCTGGGGCCTCTGTAGCCCCTGCCGTGTTACTGCATGCCAGTGGTCACAGCCCTCTG
Source organism: Tarsius wallacei (assembly GCA_963574415.1). Taxonomy (NCBI): domain Eukaryota; kingdom Metazoa; phylum Chordata; class Mammalia; order Primates; family Tarsiidae; genus Tarsius; species Tarsius wallacei. Next base: position 24,831 of record CAUYQG010139344.1, on the reverse strand, counting down.
AGAGGACTGGCACTGCAGGTTGGACAGCAGCGCTCTGGGGCCTGAGGCCAGCATTGTTAGCACAGTGTAACTGCGAGAGCAACAGTGATAACCCAGGCACAGGCGTTATGGGGACTGGGCTGGGGGAGGCAGTTTTCCTCTGCGTGAGCCTTTAAAAAGACCCTCTGAGACACCCTCTTCCTAGATTCTACTCCTGGCTGAGGACTCACTGTGCCATGCCCTGGTGCTGAGAGTGCACTTTTCTGTTCAGTACTCTGGTTGACCCTATTTCACAGGATGGGGAGACAAGGCGCACACAGAGCCAAGACTCAAGCCCTGAGCTCTTAACCACTTTGCATCTCTGCCCTCGAGGGGAGAGGTAGTCAGGCCACCCATGCCTCAGAGACAGAGCAGGGACTGGCCTGCCCACTGCGTGTGCCGCCCTGTCTGAAGGGTGTGGGGCTATGTGTGGAGCATGCGTGAGAATGCCTCTACTTGCACATTCCCTTCTATTACAAACATTCTGACTGTGACAACGAGGCGATATTTTAGGCCCCCACCTATAAAGCATTAGGAAAACCATTACCTACCATTCCTTCCAGCAGCCTGCGTGGTCCAGAGCAGCCATGGTCCCTGGCAGGGTTTCTGCCTTTGGCTGCGGCCTCCTAGGACAGAAGGATGGTTTTGTCAGCAGGGGGTTTTCCTGGAAACAAATCCAGATTCATGCTCACCCACCAGCAACCTTGAAGGACTTACAAGGCCAGGCACATCCTGGCAGAACAATAGCCTGTTCTCCATTAACATGAGGGTATGCAGGTGTGGGCACTTTAGGTCTTAAACCCTTTGGTTCCTATCTTTCTCCCCCACTTGCAGATCCTTGACCTTTGGGTCACCCTGCAAAGTCAGATTATGAAGTTCATGCTGGCTACATGTAGAAGAACAGTGTTCTCAAAGAGTGGTCTCTGGGCCTGCTGAACCAGAGACTCTGGGTAGAACCTCTCAGTCTGTGTTTTGACAAGCTCTCCAGATATTAATGCAAGCTAAAGTTTAAGATCTGTTGTTGTAGAGGAACAGGAAAGAACTTTCCCCCACTGAAAGTTACCCTTTTTCATGGGCCTGAGGCAGAGACATAGAAAGCCACGAGAAGGGTCTGGGTTAGAAAGCACTGGCCACAGGCAGGATTGTGGGTGCTCCAGGGAGACCTCGCAGGGCCTTCAGCCAACAGGCCACATAGTACGTGTCTCCATCACATGCATCTCACCCAGCTTGGACTGGGTAGCTAAGTGTTAGAGATGCAGTGGCCTGGGCAGACGAGATGCAGTGGCCTGGGCAGACCAGCTGCCAGTTGGGATGAGGGCAGCAACAGAAGCTCTGCCTCAGACCTAGCTCTGGCTGGGCAAACACAGCAGATGGGCTGTGGCCATCAGGCTATATGACAGACTACTGTTCACAGCAGCTCCACAGGCCCTCCCCTCAGCCTAGCTCACTGTGTAGTAGTAAGGCCAAGACAGTCAGGAGGCACCCCACTGAGGGAGCTGGCAGAGCACAGTTTTGGGCTTCACACACAGAGAGCAACTCCTTTCAGGCCTATTCATCCAGTCACATCCAGATGGGGCCCTGCCTGCTCCAGGAGCCTTGGAGTTCCTTGGACCCAAGTGCAGGCTGCAGTGGGACCTAGGAGCCCAGCCCACAACTCGAGGCAGCCTGTGCTGCTGGAAATATGACCACAGAAAATGGAAGATTGAGTTTACCACCTCAGGCAATTCCCAGCGTGTGTCTCATCCTCTGTGCTTCTTGACTCCTGTGAAAATCACCCCCACCTCTCGCCATATACAAAACATGAACTCAAGATGGATTAAAGACTTAAATGTAAGACCTGAAGCTGTAATAATTTTAGAAGAAAATCCAGAAAAAAACTGTTCTGGACATGGCCTAGGCAAAGAATTTATGATGAAGATACCAAAAGCAAATGTGACAGAAACGAGAATAGATGAACAGGACTTAATTAAACTAAAAAGCATCTGCACAGCAAAAAAAAGAAATGAACAGAGTAAACAGACAACCTACAGAGTGGAAGAAAATATTTGCAAATTATGCCTCAAAGAACTAATATCCAGAATCTACAAGGAACTCAACATGAAAAAAAACACCCATCAAAAAGTGGGCAATGGATATAAACAGATACTTCCCAAAAGACAACACATGAGTAACCAACAAACAGGAAAAAAATTTCAACATAATTAATCAGATAAATGCAAATTAAAACCACAATGAGATATCATCTGACTTATCAGAATGGCCATTGTTAAAAAGTCAAAAGAACAACAGATGGTGGCATGGGTATGGGAAAGAAAATAATCATTCACTCTTGGTGGAATTGTTAACTAGTTCAACCTTATGGAAACCAGTATGGAGATTTCATGAGAACTAAAACCAGCAATCCCACTACTTGGTGTCTACCCAAAGGAAAAGAAATCATTATATCAAAAAGATAGCTGTACTTGTATGTTCACTGCAGCACTATGCACAATAGCAAAATCATGGAACCAATCTAAGTGCCCATCAATGACTGGATAAGAAAAATCTGGTACATATACACCGTGGAATACTATGCATCCATAAAAAAGAACGAAATCATGTCCTTTGCAACAACATGGATGGAACTGCAGGCCATTATCCTAAGTGAACTAACTCAGAAACAGAAAACCAAACACCACATTTTCTCACATGATGTGAGAGCTAAATGGCCACAAAGATGGAAACAGTAGACACTAGGGTCACTGGAACTGGGGAGGTGAGGAAGGAGGTTAGCATTTAGGAGTTGTCTATTGGGTACAATGTTCCCTGTCTGGGAGATAAGCCACCTGAAGTTCAGTCTCCAACAGTACATAATATGTCCATGTAACAAATTTGTGCTTGTATTCCCTGTATCCAAATAAAAACTTAAAAAAGAATGGTCAAGGCAGCTGTGCCAGGCCGAGCTTTTAGATTTGAGAATGGCATTGGTGCCAGGGGAACACCTGCCCTCTCCCAGCAGAGCCCTCTTCCTTTACTGTCCCCACCACCCTCAATCCTGGATCCCCTGGTCTGGAGCCACCAGGGTCTCCTGGGGTGGAAGCTGTGCCTGCCTAACCACATTCTCCTGGCCAGACTTCTCAGAGGCTCTGACCCCCTAACCTCATTGCAGCATTGTGCGCACTAGCTGCTCCACAGGTGTGTGAAGGAGCCCTACCCTGGGGCGACACCCTACCAATTGCCCATGGGCTCCTCCACACAGGCTAGGAACATGCCTTGAGGTGACACCCCTGGTCCTCTAAAAGTGAGCTCCATTCCTGAAGCACGCAGAAGTCCTTGTCAATCAGATTTTCAATCAGGGTGAAGCCAGGTTTGATCAAAGGCAAGTCACAAGAAGGGCTTGCTTCTGGGTGGATCACTGAGGCCTCTCCAAGGGATCAGCCAGGTGGTTCAAAATGCACAGGCACAGAGGGAGGGAGGCAAAGAGTGCTGTAAGAAATTCTGTGTTGCCAGCATGTCCTCAGGCACAGGCAGGTTGATGACTGTAGATCTGCCAATGAACAGATAAATGCCGGTGAAAACTGGTCCCAAATTTTCACCTTCAGTACCCTTAACCGTCAAATGGGGTTAGTAAGGGATTCTAATCCAGGGCCACTGTTTGCGCACCTTCCTTCACATACCCTTTACTGTAAGTGGAAACGTGTGTGAATTCACACACACTTGGCCTGGAGCCTGGTTGATGGCCCTGAGCTGGAGAGCCCACTCACCAGCACCTGCAACTCCCTCACCCTGGCCTTTGGGGTGGTATGAGCTGGTGTGTGTTGGGGGCACCCAGGATATCCAAAGGCCTGTGTGAAGGATGTAATCCTGCATGTGGACGGAGGTCAGTGCCTTCCCAGAGACCGTTCAGCCACCCTGGGGGTGACACCCACCAGGAGCATCGAGAGCCTGGGTGGTGGCTTAGACGCTGTGCTAGTCACAGGGACGATGGGAAAAAGAGATGCAAGTACCTGCACTGCAGTTGGGGGGTTGTGCACACTACTGACACCATCCTGTCTGCTTGCTGGCTGCCTTCCAGAAAGCTTCCCAAGCACCGCCTTCCCTAAAGACACATAGCACATCCTCCTGTGAGTCCCAGCTCTCTGCCCAGTTGTCTGGCCCCATCTCCTGAACACTGGGCTCTGTCACACCGGTGTACAAGCAGCCACAGGGCTCAGGATACTGACCCAATGTGAGACAGCCGCAGGCCTCCTGTGAGGGAGGTAGTCCTTGGGGTGGGGCAGGTCCTGTGACCACTGAGGCATCCGGTTGCTGAGCATTTGTCTTCTCTCCTACAGGAATGGTTTTCCCAAGCAGACGGCAGCTCAGCTGATCCTGAAGGCCATCTCCAGTTACTTTGTGTCCACAATGTCCTCTTCAATCAAAACGGTGTACTTCGTGCTCTTTGACAGTGAGAGTATAGGCATCTACGTACAGGAGATGGCCAAGTTGGACGCCAACTAGGCTAGGAACACAGGGCCAGCCCACACCGTGTTCCCCGCCTCCAACTTGAAAGAAAGAAAAAAAAGAAATCCCCTTCACTCCTCCTGGGAGGTGGGAACCTTTTCATTTTCAATTTTGCTCATCTAGGGAAAATAAGGTTTTGGTTTCCAGTTTAATTGTTTTTGACCTTCTAAAATGTTTTTATGTTAGCACTGATAGTTGGCATTACTGTCGTTAAGCACTGTGTTCCGGACCGTGTCTGACTTAGTGTAACCTAGGAGATTTTCTAGTTTTATTTTAATGAAATTCTGATTGACGCACAGCAGTGGGAGAACAGTGTCTTTTCTGTGTCGCCGAAGCCAGGAAGCCGCGTTTGTAACCGTGTTGTGGTGCTTTATCGTACACCCAGTGGCGTTCTTTTTACTCTGATGTTCTTTTTATTTTCTCGGAAGAAAAATCATGAATTTGCAACAGACCTAATTTTTTGTTTATTTTTTTGTCTTCATGAAGAATTTGCAAATGAAAGATTTAAAAGGCAAAGAAGAATCTGTTGTCCTTAATTATATTTGCAATTTGGAATTTGTGTGAGTTGATTTAGTAAAATGTTAAACTGTTGTTGTGACTGGTGTGTTTCAGTTATTGTACCTGTGAGTTGTAGGTCGGTGTCTAAGTCAGTGTCTCAGGGTGTGGGGGGACAAGACAGCCCACCCCAGCAGCTCCATGGTGGCCACTGCAGGCTGGTGGGTGGGTCCATCTGCTGGCCCCAGCAGTTTGTAGGGAGAATTCTTGTAAAGTCCCTCCTTTCAGCCTTGTGACCCTTCCCCATTTCACAGATGAGGAAGGGAATGTACCAAAAGCCACACAGGTGGCACATGGCAGGCTGGTGTAGAGCCCAGGCTTCAGACCCTGAGCCCAGCTCTCTCTGCCATTGTCCCTCCTGACAGTCTCTCCAGTGCATGGCTGGGTATGGGCATCCCAGGCCACTTGCTGCTGGAGCTGCAGGAGCCTCACGCCTTCTGCTGGGGCTGTTGGGCCTGTCACTGCTGCAGGACAAGATCCCTGGCCTAGGGGCACCTGGAGTTTTCCAAGGGCAAGCTGCCACCACCAGGGACCCCAGGATGTGCTGCCTTCTCCCTGCACAGGCTGCTCAGAGATGAAGATAATTTAGGAAATATGTCAGAAAACACAGACACTAAGTCAAAAAGGGCACCTGCGCCTTCACCTAAATTTGTCTAACTGTACAGATGACTCCTTCTAGCTCTTAAAAAAGTGCCTGCTTCTAAAGCAGACTTTAACCAGGAAGAAATAAGCAACACACTGCATATCATGGGTGAGTATAAAGGGTCGTTTTTCCTTTCCAAATTGTTCCTAATGAAAAGAAAACAGAAGGTTCCAGACCATCATACAACCAGGCTTTTCAGTGAAAAGGCAACAACTTCTACTCAAACCTGAAAGATGATTTTCCAAATTTTTGAATATAAGGTAGTATTAACACTTGTAAATCTCTTTTTCCAAGATCTTTGCTGGGTCTAGATTATGTATTCCTATTTCTTGATTAGAGTTGGGGGGTGGGAAGAGGACAGAGGAGAAAGCTTAGCATATCTTTACAAGAAGATACATCTTAAAATGATATCACTGCATAGATAATATCAGCAAACTGTTTGCTTGAACAAACCATACTGTGTCACCACCCACCCAAGAGCATTGTGTCTGTAGGTAGGGTCTGTAGGGTGCAGGGAAGGTGATGGACAATTAGTGGCTCCTGTTAACTAATAATCCTGATATCTACCACGTGGCAGGCCCTGAGCAGGATCCTTGGTGGGCATCACTTAACTTGGTTCTTGCAATAACCCCTACAGGGCAGGTCCTATTAGATGCATTTTGCAGCTGAGAACACTGAGGCTGAGGGCAACCACTCTACTAAAAAGTGACAACCAGATTCAAACACAGAGATTCTGACTACTGTGGCTAGGGTCCCTGATAACACACTCTCATCAGCAACAAAGGAGAGTCCATTTGGCCTTGATGGGAGTTTTAGCTCGGAGATTGAAACACAGACGGACATTTAGATGGAGCTGAATTTAAATGGCTTCTCCGTGAAACTGGATTTCCTGAACTTCAGAGGAACATGAAGTAAATGCTGTATTTTTCAAAGGTCTTCCACTAGATGTCACTAAAGGGATTGAGAAGTAAACCAGAAAAAAAGGGCCCAGAATTTCTGCACTTTTCTGTGATTGCACAAAATAATAAATTACATTTATCAAGGTTTGAATGAATTATTTACCATAATCACTGAAATGTTTCTAAACTCGGAATAATCCAACATGCATTGTGCCTGTGCGACATGGGCACACTGAAGAAATTCTTTTCAGTGAAACAGAGAAAGAGCCAACAAGCCAACTGGGAATCCCATCATCTCCAAACCACCCGGTTAGCTCTTAAAACTGGGATCAAAAATTCTCTGATGTCAGCCTCTGATGATGTTTAGAGGGGGAACTAAGCTCATTACTTTTAAAACATTGGTGCAACCGCAAGGAGCCTCTTGAAGTGTACACATGCCTCTATTCAAGGGACAAGTTTGCAGTTAGTAAAACTTACCCAAAAGGAAATGATTCTGTGGGAGGAAAAATCCCACATGTTCTAGGAAGGTAAGTGCTGCTCTCGGCCCCACCTTTCCCTGTGTTGTCAGCAGCACACTCATCTGCTGTCACTGTCCCTTTGTGCCCACCCCCCCCCGCCCCAGTCCCAACCTCGGACCGTGCAGCCCTGTGATTCTTCGGAGGCACTAAGCAGGCAACACCGCTCCTAACTTGTTTCTGAACAGTCCTGGCTCTCAGCAGCTGCCATGAGTCAGCCAAATGATTTTCTCAGTGCCCCTCCCTGAGCCCCTTTAAGTGACACCTGAGAGCTAACACAACACCATAGCTCCAACTGGGTCTAAGCTGACAATAATGAGAGTGTGAATGTGAGTGTGTGAGTGTGTGTGTGTGTCCTCTATATACATCATTTACTTCTCATGGCAACCCTATGAGTTAGGTAATGCTATCCCTGTTTTACACGAGGAAACTACGACACAGAGAGGTGAAACGTATTCCCCGAGGTCACACACTATGAACGTAGAGCTGGGATTTGACCCTAGCTTGGTCTATATGGCCAGGGTTCTCCTCACCCTCCCTGGAGGGAGCTGAATTCTGCTTGATACTTATCCCAGTATTGTCCTTCATTGAGGCAGGGCTTCTTGTCTATTCCTTGATAGGTCCTGTGTAGCTGGCCCTGGAAGCATAAACAGAACCTATGGGAGGGCAGATGAATAGAAATGTTTCTTGACAGCAATCCAGCAGTCAGCAAGGCCTGATGGAGTGCTTTCTATGAATGAGGCCTCAGGTCAGGGGCCTCTTACAAAGGCAGGTGAGACAATGCCTCTATCCAGCGAGTGAGGGGCCCAGAGAAGTACCTACTAACTAAGCAGGGGCTCAGAGCAGTGTGTTGTGCTCACAGGCTCAGAGGGCTCAGGGAGGGCCCTTCAAGCAGATACTCTAGTGCTGGACTTTGGAGGAAATGTTAGAGTCTTCTAGGCTAAGAGAGCAAGGTGACAAGTGGCAAGCCGGCACACAGGCTGCTTCCTCAGCCCTAGCCAGGGAGCTCCCTGCATCCCCTCTGTGGAGCACCTCAGGTCTGTACCCCCCATTCCCACTCAGGACAGCCCCTCCAGCCCTAGCCTCTGCTTCCAGCCCCCATTCCCAGCATCTGAAGGTGTCCCTCCATGGGTTGACTGTGTGGCTGAATCCTCTCTCCCACTCAGGGTCAGGTGGCCATATTTGGTCAGTCACAGCTAGCCCTGCCAGAAAACTGGCTTACATTAAGACAAGAAAAGAAACAAAGAAAAGAGATGGGCAGTGACTTCCTTTCTCACCCAAGGGCCCACCTCTCCTAGCCCCAGGGTGCCATGGCTGTCTGTGGATAGGCCTTTCTTGGAAGGCAGAAGCCCTGACTGGACCCATCCATGCTGGGTTCAGGCAGGCTTGTTTCCTTATTCGTAACCTGGGATCCCTTGTCGGTCACCCCGAGTGGTCCTGGGATGATGGTTTAGCCAATTTATTCATTAGCAACTGCGATGTTTGGTTTTCACTGCCGGCGCCCCTGGCCGGTGTTATCTCAGGAGCTGGCCTTGGTGCCGCCTGAGCATGATCACCTGAAGGCGCTGGGGCAAGGAGAGGGTCCCTGGGCAGGGTGGGGGTCCCCGGCAGGGGAGGGGGTCCCAGGACCCACTCCCGGCTGAGAAGAAAGAAAAACGCTCAATGGCAAGGGGTGAGGCCACCTTTTCTTGTATTTATAACCTAGCCTGTTGTGTTTGTTTCTGGGGGCCCTGATATCAAAACAATATCACATGAGCCTCCTGACAGGCGAGGCAATAACACTGCTCATTAATCCTCGGCCCCCAGCCCCACCCTCCATGCTCCTCAGCAAAGGTGTGTAAATAGATTGGCCTTTCTCTGACCCCTGGAAACCAATCCAGCCTGGACTGCCTGTCAAACTCAGAGAATGAGAGTGTCTTAGAAACACTGTCTCCATAGGAGACACTTTCTGCCTCGCTCCCCTTTTTGCCCAGGCGACCCCCACCCCTCCCACACCCAACCCACACCCGTGCACACACACACTCACATACACATAATAAGACTCCAGAGCCCTCCATGTTGGCAGAGTGCAGAACTGAGGGACATGGAGACAAATATCCTCTGAACTTGAGTGGAAAGCGGCCGGGACTCTCTCCCACAAAACATAGCTGACATTTCTCCCTGAGAGGCCCTCTCTGGCCTGTTCTGCCCTGTGAAATGACTGGAACTTCTGCAGATCTTCTGTTAACAGCCCCCGTGAGAACTTAGAACAGGAACCTAGGACTGCCCCTGAGTCTACTGGGGGACCCACAGCAGAGGACAGTGGCTGCACACTGTGACAACCTGACTACATTTGGTGTCTGCGCAGATGTGCCCTCAAGCACACCCAGCAGGTCATGTGCTTCTGGCAAAGAAACCCTCTGTTCACCCTGCTAGGCAGAGGAGGAACATGGTCCTAATACACAGGTTAAAGGTCACCGCCTTGGCTTCAGGTTTATAACTGCACTTTAGGGAGGGAAAAACACTCAAAATCCCAGAATGACACCCTCCAAATCTTGTGTTCAAAACCCTGAAACTGGAGCCATGAACACTGTGCGTAATAACATGGCCCTGGAACACATAAGCAGGAGGTCAGACTTGCCTCGCTGGCAGGAATCTTCCTGTTCCCAAGCCCTTAGGCAGGAGACTTGGATCCTGACAACATTGGTGTCACACTACCTCCCATTTCCACTCACAACCTTCTCAGCCACGAGTCAGACCTGCTGGGTGAGAGTTCCAGCTTCCTCCAACACCTGCTGAGGGCACATCCCCTGCTGACCACCGCCACCCACACAGGTTGGGCCCCAGGCATGACCCTCTCGGCCCATCCTCCGGAACATTCCCTGGCCAGACTGGCTGGGAAATCTGATATTTCTATACCTTGAAACGACAAGGCTTCCTAAGCTTAAGAGAATAAATTAGAGTTGAGTTCAAGTAGGCTCAGCTGTGGCGGATGGGCAAATTGATTTGCTTCCCATCTGGGAGATTAAATTCCACTGCCCAAAAATGGCAGCGGGGTAATGAGCTGTCAGTCAAACGCTGCATAGCCAGGGCCAGGCGCATAATTGAAGCCCAGCAGTTCCCCATTAGGTTCATGGAGGTCCTGGCTACGGATTCCCACCTCGAGGAGGCCTTTGCTCCAGGAGAGAATGCACTTGGCCCCCTAGAGGGAAATGCCACCTTGGGCCAGCACTGGGCTGACTTTAGGGAACTTTCGCTGAGTTCAAGTGCTTATGATAGATTTGTCCACAGTCATAGACAGCCCCTCCAGGAGTTAATCACGAGCAAATCCAAACAACTGGGAGGATGCTGTTGTCACCCAAGAGACATGTCTTTCCAGAGGGCCCTTGTCTGAACTCTCCTGTGCCTCCTCATGTGTGTTCCTGATTGCCCCAGGGCTTCTCAAAGGGTAACACCCCCAAAGCCAGCACCACACTGCACTCAGCCTTTCCAGCATACAAAAAACATGCATGCACACTGGTTTAATCCTCACAACACCTAGAGATAGTGGCATTGATGTCTCCATTTTATAGCTACAGAAGCAGGCAAGAAGGCCAGACTCCCGTCATCCCCTGCACTCTCCCTGCCAGTACTTACTCTGTGTGGCCACAAAGTCTTGGTTTCAAGCCTTTGCATAAGCCAGTTCCTTGAGGAACCCGCCACTGCCCCCACTTACTGTCATCCTGCTCAACCCTGCAGGTCTCCTCCTCTAGGAAGCCTGCCCTGACCACTCTGTCTGGGTGAGGTACTCTCCTTCAGTGCACCTTGCACAGCCACCAGCCACAGCACTATCTACCGGATAGCTGTTGTGTGATTGTCTTCCCCATCACACACTGCTTGCCATTCATGCTCACATTCCCTGACCCCTCTGTGCCGAGCCCTATAGTAGGCTCTGGGGACATGGTGAACAAGCAAAGGAGACCCTGCCTTCTGCGAAGACAGGGACTGGGCCTTGTACCCACTTCACCCTCTGTGTCTCACCCAGAAGGCCTGGGGCAGGACGAGGGATCTCTGTGACTTTAGGAATCATTGCTTGGGCTCAAAGTCCAGGCAGCAGGCAGAAGGCCTGACTCAGAGAAGGCAGAGGGGAGGTTGGGGGGAAGCATGGCCTTCCCTTATGTCCCTCACTGAGGTCGTTCTGATACTCCAGCCGTGTAGAAAGAAGTCAGCCCATGGGGACAGCTGGAATAACCCAGCACACTGGACCTCTTGCCTCATGTGGACACATGGTGACTTCAGGGTGGAGTCTGGTGTGTCTGGTGTTGGCACTAGGCCCCAGCTTGACCCCTTTGCCATGCTAACCACAGCCTGGTCTCATGGCATCAGGAGCTTCTGCTTTCCCTGGCTCCTGACTTGAAAAGGGAGTGGACCTTTCCGACTAGATGCTAAACCCACAGTATCAACAGATAGGGAAAGCAGTGGAATGTTTGCAGGAGAGACTAGGAATTATGGCAGCAGGGAGCCCTTGCCTGCATGCCAGTCAGCTTGGGTGGACACACTTCACATGCCAGAGTATTGACCACAGGGCATGTGTCCTTGATGGGCCACCAGCAGCATGTCCTGGTAACTACACACAAGCTTGAGTCAGGCCTGGGACAGCTCAGGCCACAGCCTGGGTCCTGTCCATTGGGCTCCTATACCAGAAAAGAGACCTGGGACCATGAGCACAGGCAGAGTGGCCCTGTGAGTCCCCATGTGCCTGACAAAATGCGTGTCCAGTCCTCTGCTGCCAGACCGCCACAGCACAGAACCACAGGGGCGGCAGAGCCTGTGCAATCCTGTTCTGAGACTTGGAAAACAACACAAGAGACATGATCATGCCAGGCACTGAGAAGTGGCAGTGGTATGAGTATGGTGTGGGCCAAGGAGCCTGCATATGCCCTTTTATCAAATCCTCCTAAAAGCTCTGCAAAGGGAACATTTTGCTTTGTAGGTAAGGGAGCTTGGATCAGAGAGGTGAAGTGACTTGCCCAGGTCACGCAGCAGGAACCTGGCAGACCCAGGACTCACAGCCAGGCATGAGTGACTCTGCTGCCAATTCTCATTCATTCTGGTATGCCACCTCCCACGGGCCTTGAAAAATGCATTATCCTATTTTACAGATACAGAAAAGTGAGGACGGGATTAGACGAGCACCTTGCCCGAGGCCACAAATGGTGAGTAGAGGAGCCCAGGTCTGCCCACCTTGAACCTGAGAGTCTGTGCTTCCTCCTGGGCATCCTGGGGAGAGATGGGGACTCCAGCAAAGCCCAAAGTGACACAGGCATGGATTCCAAGCTCCGCTCCTCCTTGGTCTGGGGTCCTGTCTGGGGCCTTCCAGTAATTAGTGGGCTCTTGTTAAGACTCAGTCGCGCCGTTCTCGGGCCAGGACTTGTTTTTGTTCCCGAGCGGAGGCCCTCGCAGGAAGGCCAGGCGCACGTGCGCAGCCCCATAAATCCAGCCGGCGTCACTCATTACAAGGTTCCGCTTCACGACTCCGCCAGCCTAGCCCGCACGGGCTCCTCCGGCCGCCGGGCCTCCCTGCAGCCAGGCCGGGCTGCCCGTGCCGCCCACAGCCTCAGACATGAGCTCATCCAGCGCGTCGCGTGTGAGGAAGTGGTGGGGCGGCGCTCTCGGCAGTGAGGGGACAATGTGCCTATTAAGGCCCGTCAGTCCCCTGCCAGCCCACCCCACGCCTCTGAGAAGGACCACCCCACTCCAGACCCAGTCCAGCCTCTGAGGACAGTACCTCTTGAAGCCTGTCCACAGGGATGTACTCCCTGGGCATGGCCTGTTCGTGCAGCAAGTGGCCACAGAAAGGAAGTCAAAGCAAGGCAGGGAGTGGTGGTGGAGCTGGGCACAGAGAAAGTCCCTGAACCTGTCTTCTACCTGGCAGATTAGCCCTCTCCTTGTGGGATCTTGGGCAGGTCTCTCGGCCCCTCTGAGTCTCCATTCCTACAACTATAAGATGGGAAGCTACTCACTGTCCAGGCCACCCTGTTAGGGTCACTGACACAAACAGATGACACAACAGAAGGGCAGGTGTCTCACAATCCAGGAAGCCCTTCAGAGGTGGTGGACAGAGAGGAGAGCCAAGCAGGGCAGAACTGCCCAGCACCCATGACTTCAAGCCTCTTTACCTTGGTTCCCTGTCAGTAGGAAACCTGGCTAGTCCTTTATTATGTGTGTTCTGAGGAGTGTGCACGGCGTCAAGAGGCAGGCCACCGCTGTATGAGCTCGGAGCAGGTCACCTCACCTCTTTAGGGAGTGTTTTCCTCTTCTGAAAATAGAGCTGGCAGCACAGCATGGGTACTAAATGCTTAATGGGAATGATTTCTACCACTTTCATTCCCACAGGAGATAGAATCTGTGTGGCGGCCGTGGCTGGAATCCAGTCTGTGGCTGTGGTCAGTGGTTGAGAGCAGCCAGCCCCTCTCCAGGGGGCTGTGGATACCATGTGCCATCAGAGGCCACATGACTGAGGGTTCTGGGGGCCTCAGCAAGCCCCCTTCATGTATCGCTGCCATGGCCAGAGAGGAGCAGGACAATGACCACTTTGGGAGGAACATTCTAGGACTGTACTGTCCAACACAATAGATAATAGTTGCATGTAGTTCTTTACATGTAAACTAATTAAAAGTAAATAAAATTAAGAATTCAGTTCCTCATTCACATTGGCTACATTTCAAGTGCTTGGAGCCACAGCTGGTGGCAGCCATGTTGGACAACACTGATAATAAAGCATCTCTGGCATTGCAGGGAGTTGTATTGGGTGGCTCTGCTCTAGAACACTGAGTTCACAGGGCCCTTCAGAGAGACACCCCTAGCTCTGTATCCCATTTGATTTCGTGTGTGGAGCAAAAATCACAGCCATGGAATCTCCCTGAGCAAATGTTTCTGTGCTCCTAATGGTGATAATGATGGTGATTGTCACATCACAATGGTGGGAACAGCAACACCCAGGAATGAACATCTCTGTGTCCCAGGCACAGTGCTGGGTGCCTGACATTCATCATACTTTAACTTCCCCCAAAATACTTCACCATTAGTGACATACCTCTGTTTATGGACTTAGAGAGGCCAAGGAGCTCCAACAAGGTAGTTCAGCAAAACCAGCTCTGACGTCAAAGTCTGCCTGCCTCTCAGCATAGAACCTGTCTTGCCTTTCCTGTGTTTTGAATACGTGGAATTTCAGGCCCTGGACAGGCCTGTGGGGCTACTCCTGACCAAAGGGACTGCTCCAGCCTCACCAACCAACCCTGTTCCCAGAGGTACCTGCTTACTGCCCAGCTCCAGCCTCCTGAGGTCAGGTACCATGGGTGAGTGACAACAGACTAAGGCCTACGCTGTGATGTCAAACCCCATCAGGGCCACAGCCCCTGCAGGGGTCAAGGTCAGCAGAGCTAAAAGAGACAACAGCATCAGGTGGATGGCCTGATGCATGAGTCTGTGAGCAGAATGGTCCGTGTGCTCTTGCTAAAAGCCGTGGCGTGGCACACACCAAGGCACAAAGAACAGAAAAGGGTGCCCATGGCCAGGCTCTCAGAGTGAACCCCAGCACCTTCATCCACTCAGTTGCCCATTAGCTGTTTGTTGAAATAATGAGTGTTAGACATGATCTCAATGCCCACCAAGGTCACCTAGCTGCCCTGCAGTAGCCTTCTACAGAGCTGGTGCCTCTGGGTCACAAAATGTCAGTCCCGCCACCCCCAAACCCTCTCACTGTATCCTCGTGACAACACCAAGGGGCTGACAGACAGAGAAGGGACCACGCTCCCAACTTGACAGATGAGTCTCAGTGAGCAAATGTGGCTTCCCAAAGCCTGAAGATGCTCCTGCATTCATCACCTCCCACTCAGGCATCCTTTCCAGGGGAGTTTTTTCATGGTCACACACGTCATGGGTCCATGGCTCCAAAAGCCAAACAAGGATGCTGCAGGTACAACTCCAGGTGCCCTCCTCTCCATCCTGGGTCTTCTCCTTCACCCCTGGAGGCCACTCCAGGAGCCAAGTCACCAGGGAGGATTACTGCTGAGCTTATGTGGCCCAAGCACTGGACAGAGGATATTCCTTCTCCTACAAATACCTGCTGGTTTAGAAACTAGAATCTCAGGTGCCTCCACAGGTCCAGGGAAATCTTCCCAGACAAGGGGAACCCTCTCATCCTCATGCCCAGAGGGCCACACAGGCCTACCAGCCTTCAGCAGGGACTCACCCGCCGGCCTTACGGCAGCCCCTGCATCCAGACCCCTCTGCCCATTGGCATGAGTCCATGGCAGTCGCATCTTAAACAGGCTTGCACCTCTGTGCTGACGCAGAGAGAAGCACTGCACCCCCCCAAGCCTGATCCTACGTTTGTCTCACTGAAGCCCTAGGGCTCCGGTTTAAGAGCATTTTTATAGACTCCTATAAAGGAGAAAGTGAACTTTTAACATGTTTGCACTCCACTAAGTCAATACGCATAAAAGGGACAACAGCTGAGCCTCCTCTGCCCACTTGCAGCCCAGCAGGGCTGGAGGGCAGTGTCAGTACCATCTAGCCCTGGGAGACCCCAGGCTGCTTCTCCTTACCATGGACCTAGAGCATGGCTTCCTATTCACAGGCAGTTTGTCCACCAAGGCCATGGGCGGGCACTAATGAAGCCGGAAAGTCCCCTCCTTGGCTGAGCTAATGGGTGGCTCCTGCCCTCACTCAGCCGAGACGGCCCCCCAGACGCATGAGTTTCATGGGAAGATTTAGGGAGGGGAAACACGGAAGCCGTAAAGTTTTACTAGGAATTCTCAACCATCCTCCTTTGGCCCCGACACTCACGCTGCCCTCCATTTTTAAGAGAGCTTCCTTTTTGCTTTGAACTTGCCCTTAAAGCTAAGCCACCCTATGCCCACCTCCAGGATCTGGACTGAAACTCCAGAGGTGTCTGCCTGCCCCAGAGGAAGAGGAAGAGACTGCTCAGGGCGCCCCAGAGGGAGCATTTTCCTGCCCAGCCTTGCCCTGAAACAATCCACAAGGATGCCATCTGCCTGCCATCCTGTCAAGGTCAAGGGACTCAGGTTTTATATCTGAGCCCCAACATACTTCCCGGTACTGGGTTTGCAGACATCTGTGCACAGCTCTGCATTCACTCACTGGCACTGAGCATCTCCTGTGTGCAGGCACGGACAAGTGATGCTGACAGCAACCATGGTCGGCTGGTCCTCATTGGATACTTGGTGGATATTAGCTCAGGAGTTCAGGAAGGAGATATTATAATGAGTTCCTGGGTTTGAGTCCCAGCTTTGCCACTAATTAAATGTGACCTTCATATAGTCACTTGGCTTCTTTGAGTCTATAACTTATCTATAAAATAAAAACAATACAGTAAGTCTCCTACATATGAATGAGTTCTGTTCCGAGAGCATGTTCATAAGTTCAACAAAGTTAGTCTAGGTACCCGACTAACACAACTGGCTATACAGTGCCAGCTACATCACCGCTGCTTTTATACTTGCCCCCGAACATCCTAGGCTTGAAATAAAGTACTACTGTACTCTATACAGTACTGCACAGTAAAGTACACAAAAGCCCAACCACTTACAGAGGATGCATGCATGTGACAATGTATGCCAGACACATAAACTAACTCACATGATTGGACATGCAAATGCACATACACATTTTGAAAGTTCACAACTTGAAGGTTTATATGTAGGGGACTTACTATAATTGCTCCCCCCCACACACACACAACCACTAAGAGATTGTTGTGAAAATTAAATGACATGGTACACGTGCCAAGCATATAGTAAGCACCCAATACATGGTAGCTTAGAGCTCGAACAACTCCATGAGAAAGATGCCATCATCCCCACTTTGAGAACAAGGAAATTGAGGCTCAGAAGGGTAAATGACTTGCCCAAGGTCAAATGGGGAGAAAGAGACAGAACTGGGTTTGGACCCCAGTCCTTCTAGAATCCAAAGCCCACAACCTTAAATGCTATGGTACAAAGCACTCTGGGCTTGAAAGCAAAGCAGACCCCTAAACAAGTGAGAAAAGTTCAGTGTTGATAAACATGCCAAGAAGTTCACAGTCATCAGATCTACAAAGCAATTATTGTGATTTCGGCATCATGGCATTGTGTTGTTTATCTTCAGTTTGCAATTGTGGAGGTGTAGGGTTGGCATTATAATATTTTCAGTGTTTTAGGGGAGTCAGCCTAGTGCCTAGAGCCAATTTTTTTACATGTTGTAGAAGATCAAAGCCTTATTCCATGGCTGAATAACTGGTCATGGCTCCTGAGAGGCCAGGCCACCAGACTGGTTGTGTCCCAGGGGAGGGGTGGGGAGGGAGGCATTGCAGGCAGAAGTGAAGGCCACCCAGTGACCCCCCACAGAGCTGGCATCTCTCTGCCACATCCTGATCTGGAATTCTCTGGGACATTGAGTTCTCTTTGAAAATTCTGAGGATTATCTGCCAACCACCTTTGTGAAATTCTTTCTTTCTAGGAGAAATTTTGGGGATCATTCATAAAATAGTTTCTCCTTATCTCTAAATGAATCAAGAACTTCTCAGTGGTAGAGTATAAAGCTAGGACTGGGATGATGTTCTAGCCTAGAATCACCCAATTGTACAAGTCAGAAATGGATGGATCCATGGAGAACATCTGGGGAATAGGTGAGGGAAACAGACCTGGGTGCAGAGAGAGACTTGCTCCACAGCCAGTCGCCGGACTCCTATCAGCACCAGGGAGGCAGGTGTCATTGTCTCATCTCTTTGCCTGTCTTTGCCTCACCCTCTTTTATAACAGCCTTGAAATGCCCAAATCCCATGGTAATTGTCTGTGCTAAATTCCTCTTTGGATAAAGAGTTGATTTGTTTTTCTAAGTTGTTAAAGTGCTTGGGGATGTGAGAGGATCAGTCAGGTTCTGGGAGGAGGCCCACTGTGAGCAAAGGCTAGCCTATTCATGGAAGATTCCCAAGGACTTGAACAAAGCAAAACACCAAGGCTCACTGTTCTTGACCATCCCACCCCTTGCCCATCACCACAGTCTGACAAAGTCAGCTGCCAACCCACACACTTTCTTCTTTAAGATGTGAATGGAGGTGTTAGCGTAGCGCGCCCTTTCTGGGTACACCGAAGCCAAAAGGAATTTCTGAAAAAAATCTCGCAGATGCCACGACGGCTCTGGCTTTCTATGCAGGCATGAAAGTGGAGTAAGTTCTCGTTCTAGTTCCCTGATGTCACCCGGAGGCCATCGACTGGCTGGCATCCAGTCTCTGGGAAGGGTAGCTCTCCAGAGCACAGCCACAGGGCCAGAAACTGTTTCAGCAATGCAGCCAGGTAGAGAGAAATCATAATTCCAGAGAAAAGAAGGGGCACCATCCCATGCCAGTGAGACAATGACTGCCCCCGGTGACCCACATCCCCCTGTTTGCTCCTAATCTGCTCTCAGATGTAATTCGGAGGGAAATGGACGCTGACGCGATGGAAGATCCTAGGGAAGACAGGCCAGCAAAAGTACCGGCTGGCAGCAAGAGACAAGGCAGGACCCCACACAGAAGTGTTTAAGAACAGTGGCCTGGGGCCACTCCAGGTATGGCAGCAGGGGCCAGAGGAGGCACAGCTCCAGTACGTGTTGAGGACTAGGCTCTCTGCTTATGTTCCCATCCGACCTAACCTCAGGACTTAATGTCTGTATCAGGTTCCTGCTCCTGCTGTGACAAATTGCCACAACATTAGTGGCTTAAAACAACACACATTATCTCACCATTCTGGAGGTCAGAAGTCCAAAATGGGTCTCACTCTACTAAAAACCAAGGTGTCAGCAGGACTGTGCCCCTCCCTGTGGCTCTAGGGGAGACTCTATTTCCTCATCTTTGCCAGCTTCCAAAAGCTGCTCACACTCTGGCTCATGGCCCCTTCCTCCACCTTCAAACCTGGCTGCAGAGCATCTTCAAACGTCTCTCTTCCTCTCTGTGACCTCCACTCTGCCATTCTATCTCCTTCCCCGACTCTGACACTCTTGCAGTAGCAAGAACTGACCCAGAAAACAAGAGGCCAGAGCCCACCCTCTGGCTCATGGCCTCTTCCTCCACTTTCACTGCCAAGGTGATGACACCAGGTTCAGCTAGACAACCCAGGATAATCTCCTCTTGTCAAAATCTTTAACACATTCACATCTGCAAGTCCCTTTTGCCATGGAAGGGGACATATTCACAGGTTCTGAGGTTTAGGACGTGGACATCTTTGGGACATTATCCTACCTTTGACAACGTCTTCATAGACCCGTGGGGTATAAGTGCTCCTCACACCACCAGAAAGAGAGAAAGAAGAAGTGTCAGTGTCATCATCAGGAAGGTGTTAATGGGATCTATGTACTCAGCCCACGAAGGGAAGGAGTGCTGGCCAGTACAGGAGGCACTGCTTTCCCTACAAAGCACCCATTCTCCAGCGTCGCCCACCCTCGGATGGGGCAGGTTAAATGTGACTGCGAGGGCACCTGCTGGCCAAGGAAGCACAGAGCCCCTCTCTTGTGGCCGGCCCAGTCCTAGGGCCAGGCAGGCCCTTCTCCCTTGCAGGGATGAGGACTCGGGCCCTCCATTGCTTAGCTTGTCTCTTCCCATCCCAGGCTGCCATGCCTACTCCGATCAGAGTACCCACCTGGGAAAGCTCAAATGTGGGCTTTGGCCTCTTGTTTTCTGGGTCAGTTCTTGCTACTGCAAGTTCACAGTGGGGGTGAAATGTGGGTGATAAGGAGTCACAGACCCCCCCAGGGAGCAGGCTCTGGGCTTTGCCCATGGCAGCAAGGGCAGCCCCCTCGTTTCAGTGCTGGATCCCGCAGCTCCCCACTGAGGACACAACAGCACATGCTGGAAGACATTGTTCTGGCACCTCCATGCCACGACCTACTCCTGTTTCACTGTGTCACCACGGGCACTGGTCCTGAGCTCTCTGGGACAATTTCCTCGGCTGGGAAGTAGGGGGTATTAACAGTCCCTACCCACGGGGCTGCCATGAGGACTGGGGCAGGGTGAGAAAGGATGGTAAATGGAGCAGTGGGTGGACAGCCAAGCCTTGGTGTGGTGAGTGGTGGCACTTCTTGTTGTGCTTTATTTTTAGGTCACGAGATTTTGGCACGGGGCCTGACACATAGTGCGTACTCACCGCGTGTTTGCTATTATACTTGAAACATTTTTTTGTTCGCCTTTCGAGGTGCCCTGTCCCAAATGAGCAGTGGTGGGGGTGGCCCGAGAGACATGACCATGCCCTCTGGAAAGCGGGTGGGTAAGTGCCGACACCTGCAAGGCTCCCTCTTGAGAAGACATGGTGGGGCTCCCTCTGCCCTCCATTCCAGGTCCCTGCAGCTGTCCCCCTGCCTGCATTGAAGGGGACAGGATGTACCCAACGTCATCTGCTGCTGGGATTCTTCCCCCAGACAGTCTTCCTACGACTCTTCATCTGCTCTCAGGTGCCCAGACAACAGTGGTCATTTCTGGCTGGCAGGTCAGGCACTGATCTACAAGCCCGCTATGGGCAGACCTCCTAACAGCCTTATGTCGCCTCCCTGAGCCTCCCCAGCAAGTGCCAGCATTCCTCCCTGGCTGGGCCCCTAGGCCCCAGTGCCACCAGAATCCCAGTCACAGTGCAACCCTGGGAGGAATGTCTGTCCTTAGCTAAACACTGACTTGGAGGTACCCTCCTGATTCCCTCTGGGTCCTAGATGCCTGTCTTCTCTCCAGACTCCTTTCCCCAGCATAGACTCTCCGCAACCCTCCTTCAGGAAAGGCCCTTGCCACCCGTCCTGTTTAAACCCTGACACATCCGCACAGCCTCCTCAGCCCCCTGGGAGGACGCAGATACGGGCAGGCCAGGGCAGACCAGCCTCAGCTGAGTGGGGAGCAGGGGATTTACTTGCCAGGGTCATGAGGAAGTCAAGGGAGGGGCCCTCCCCCTCAGGTTCCCTGTTCGGGGGTTGGAGGGCCTTCACCTGGCCAAGACTGTCACTCATGATCTACATTGACCTCTCAGCGATTGGGTGCTTTCATCTGAGCTTTCCTCCGTCACTCACACAGGGGCCAACAGAACCCAGCACCACCGACTCCAGGGACCTTTCAACAGCAATGACAGGTAGCATTTGCTAATTGCTTATTCTGTGTCAGGCACTGAGCGAAGGTCCTGCAACAACACTGAGTTAGGAACTGTGATCACCCTCGTTTTCACAGGTAGGAAAGCTGAAGCTTTGAGAATTTAAGGAACTTGCCCAAGGTCACATGGGCAAGTGACAGAGCCAGGACTTGAATCCAGGTCTGTCTAGCTCCAAAGTCTACTTCCTTATCATTATGCTCCCCTCCCTGCCCTGGCATTTTGTCTCCTGGAACAGAATTCAAGCCTGCTGTGCTCCGAGAGACGTTCTGAATGTAACACCAGCTCAGCATTGTACCCAGCAGCTGGGCTCTCCCAGGCCATCCCACAGCCCGAGCAGAGCATCCCACCTCTACCCGCTGGGAAGGCAGAGATTGACACAGTGGAAGGGTCCTGCTATCCCCAGGGCTGGAAGCAGGGTCCGTTGTCAGGCTGCTCTGAAAAGGTTCCTTTTCTCCTCTGCCACTAACATTGCTAG
Source organism: Tarsius wallacei (assembly GCA_963574415.1). Taxonomy (NCBI): domain Eukaryota; kingdom Metazoa; phylum Chordata; class Mammalia; order Primates; family Tarsiidae; genus Tarsius; species Tarsius wallacei. The sequence continues at coordinate 3,124 of CAUYQG010139344.1, read as the reverse complement.
AGCCTTTCCTCTCCATCACAGGGACACCCTAGTGTCAACAGAGGGGACCAGGCCGAAGGACAAACTGTGTGGGGGCAGGGGAAGGCGATAGGAATGGGACTTGCTCACTAGAAAAGGTAAAAGAAAACACTCCTGGTGGGGAGAGGACTTAAGTCTAAACTTGCGTGATAAACCCCTGTGATTCTTGGGAATAGATGCTGATTTTTTTAATTTTGTTTTTGTTTTTTTTGGGGGGGGGAGTCAGGGTCTCACCCTGTCACCCAGGCTGGAGTACGGTGGCACAATCATGACTCAACAGTAGCCTCAACCTCCTGGGCTTAAGTAATCCTCCCGCCTCAGCCTCCTGAGTTGCTAGAATGACAGGAACACACCTTCACACCTGGCTACCAATCCTGATTTAAAACAAAACAAAAGTTGAGGAGTACAGGGCCAGTAGGCCCTTGCCAGTGAGCGTTTTATAAGTGACTCAACACAACAGCAGCCAGCGCCTCTGAAGATATCTGGAGCACAGTCTCACAGCCAAGCCCCCCAACACACCTCTCAGCCTCAAGTATCCATGCTCCAGTCACCAGCAGCTCCAGATACTGACATTAAAGACAATGGCACCTCAGTACCCTCTCCAGCCCTAATCACCTGACCACACAGTCCTTTTGCCCATGTGTACTGCACCCCCACACCCCCATGTTAAAAGGTATCTTTCTCTGTTCCAGTCAAACAGCCATCATAGAAAAGTGAAGAGGGAGGATCCCCTCAAAATTCACCACTGGTTGATACCTGCCGTCAGCTAACACACACTCATGCTGATGCACAGTGTGTAGAGTTAATTGTGGTGGGGTCACTGTCCATGTTGCCACCCACACAGCCTGGCCCAGTCCGTGGTGCCCTGCCATGCCTTAGTTTTCGGAAGAAACACAAGACAGCAAAGACAGGGTGGCTTCAGAGCTGGGCAGATCTGACTTCTCAGCTCAGCCGCCAATTAGATGTGTGCCCTCGGCATTTCTGAGACTCAGTGTCCTTATCATATGTAAATACACTTAAAAGGCTGCTGTGGAAATTAAATAAGATTATATGAAATAGGTAGGCAAGATGCCCACACAGGATCCTGCACACAGTAGGTGCTCAAGAAATGCATGCTCATTACTTCTTCTGCCTCCTTGTGGGCCCGGCATCCTGCCGTCAGTAAGGGTTAGGGTTATATGTCCTGCCTTTTCTCTGAACACAGCCACCATAAAGATAAACTGGCCTTTCCCTTCCTTTGGACTGAGTCCAGGGCTATGCCCCTGAGGCTTGTTGAGAAACAATACCCACTGTGTGCTGGGGATGAGTGACATCAGGGTGCTGTGGAGAAAAGACCTTCTGCTCCTGACAACATGGCAGGACACCCTCCCACCATAAACAGTCAGAAATGCTGGAAGAGACATGATAAACATAACTTTAAATGTAAAACTCAGCTTAACCACAATAACAACAACAAAAACAGGAAAAAAAAAAAAAGGCATGCAAATTCACAGTGCTAAAAGCTTCCACTGAGACCAGAGCCACACAAGCATTACAGCCATGACTGCCTCACCAACGTGATCTACCAACCCCAGCTCCTACACCAAGAGCCAGACCCACGGTTGTTTTGAGGTTTCAAAATAGTGTGAGTGCTCGCTTGTGTACTCTTGTGCTGTCTCTTTCTCTCCTTTCGCTTTCTCTCTTGACTTAATTATAGGTACTCCAACTTGCCAGGTACGACCTTAATCTAATCAGAAGTTCTAAGGTTTTAACAAAGGTTGTGTGATGGCCACATCTGTTGATTTTCATTCCACACCCCTAATTTTCTGAGGAAACAGCTTCATTTTGCAACTCTGGAAGCCCAGGACTTCAGGACTCCCTCAATTCTATTTGCAAACTGACGCGTTCTTTACCTAGCTCATCTCTTTCTTCTAGCACCTTATGAAACGCAATTAGTAACAACCCACTCATACAAGGAATCCTTGGACCCTGATTCTCTAAAGGCAGGAAGTAGGATGAGAAAGTCACTCAGCCACTCCAGGGAGGGAATTTTTTTTCTTTTTTTTATTTTATTTTAAAGATGTGGGGTCCAATTCAGGGTTAGGTATACAAATGTTCATTATGCAGGTACCCTTGTTGATGAGGTGTGCTCCTCCATCCCCTAGCAGTTTCCCTCAACTGCCAATCCCCTCCCCCTACTGAGTAATCCCTTTCTTATAGTATTATGATAATTGTTCAAGGTCTGCTTATGAGTGAAAACATATGGTACTTGGTTCTTTGTTTCTGTGACAGATCACTGAGTATGATCGACTCTAAATCCATCCAAGTTGCTGTGAAGTCCATATGTTTGTCCTTCTTTATGGCTGCATAATATTCCATTGTGTGTATGTACTACATTTTTTTTATCCAGTCCAGATTCAATAGGCAGCATGGTTGGTTCCATGTTTTTGCTACTGTGATAGAGCTGCAACAAACATACATGTGCAGGGATCTTTTTTGTAGAATGATTTGAGTTCCTCCAGGTATATTCCCAATGGAGGAGTTGCTGGGTCATATGAAAGGTCAATTTCTAATTCTTTCAGAAATCACCACACTGACTGTCTTCCAAAGAGATTGCACTAGTTTGCATTCCCACCTGCAGTGTAGAAGCGTTCCTTTTCTCCGCATCCTCACCAGCATCTGTTGTTTGTTTTATTAATGATGGCCATTCTTACTGGGGTTATGTGGCATCTCGATGTCATTTTGATTTGCATTTCTCTGATGATGAGTGAGGCTGAGCACTTTTTCATGTGTCTGTAGGCTGCCCATATATCTTCTTTTGAGAAATGTCTATTCATGTCTTTTGCCAACTTTTTAATGAGGCTGTTTGGTTTTTTTCCTTTTGGCGTATTTGAGTTCCTTGTAGATCCTAGATGTTAGGCCATTGTCAGATATACAGTTGGCAAATATTTTTTCCCATTCTGTGGGCTGTCTCCCTGCTCTCTTTTTTTTTTTTTTTTGAGTTGGAGTCTCACTTTGTCGCCCAGACTGGAGTGCAGTGGCCACTCCCGGCCACCGCAGCCTCGACCTGCTGGGCTCCGGCGATCCTTCCGCCTCAGCCTTCCAAGTAGCTGGAACTACAGGCGCG
>CAUYQG010139342.1:0-15516 GCA_963574415.1 Tarsius wallacei | reverse complement strand
CTTTCTCACTCAGCTTAATCATTTCTGGCTTCAGAGTTAAAGTGAGAGACATGCAACTGTTCCTTTCACTTTAGGGTTATTGGTTGGCCTAACTTCAACATTGTTGTGTCTCAGGGAACAGGGAGGCCTGAGGAGAGGGAGAGAGATGGGGGAATAGTCAGTGGGTGGAGCAGTCAGAACACACACAACATTTATCAGTCAAGGCCCCCATCTCATACGGGTGTGGTTTGTGGTGCCCCAAAACAATTACCATAGTAACATCAAAGATCACTGATCACAGATCACCATAACAGGTAGAGTAATAATGAAAATTTTGAAATATTGTGAGAATTACCAAAATGTGATGCAGACACACTAAGTGAGCATATATGCTGTTGGGAAAATTGTGTAGATGGGCTTGTCTGATGCTGGGTTGCCACAAATCTTCAATTTGTAAAAAAACACAATATCTGTGAAGTGCAATAAAATGAGTCATGACTGTGTATAGCTTTGGTTTTGACATTTGAATCTGTGATCTATTCTGAGTTAAATTTTGTATGTGCTGCAAGATATGGATCCAACGTGTTTTTGTTTGTGTGTTTGTTTGTTTTGCATAGGATATCCCATTGTTCCAGAACCAATTGTTGAAAAGATTATCCTCTCTCTACTGAATTACATTTGCATCTTTGTCAAAAACTAATTGACAAGCGGTGGCTCAAGCCTGTGATCCCAGCACTTTGGGAGGCTGAGGCAAGAGGATTGTCTGAGCCCAGGGATTCGAGACCAGCCTGGGCAACTTGGTGAAACCTTGTCTCTACAATAAATCAAAAAATTAGCTGGGCATGGTGGTGTGTGCCTGTAGTCCTGGCTACTTGAAAGGCTGAAGCAGACGGATCGCCTGAGCCTAGCAGGTCGAGGCTGCGGTGGCCGTGAGTATGCCACTGCACTCCAGCCTGGGTGACAGAGTGAGACTCCAACTAAAAAAAAAAAAAAAAATTAATTGACAAAACAATCAATATGTGGTTATATTCTTGGACTCTCTATTTTGTCCTATTCATCTCGATGACAATATTAGACAGTTTTGTTTGTTTTGTTTTTTTGAGTCGAATCTCACTCTGTTGCCCGGGCTGGAGTGCAGTGGCATGCTCATGGCCACCACAGCCTCGAATTGCTGGGCTCAGGTGATCCTTCCGACTGAGCCTTCCAACTAGCTGGAAATACAGACACAGGCCACCATGCCTGGCTAATTTTTATTTATGTATTTATTTGTTTGCTTGCCACTGTGTCAGGTACAGTCTTGATTTTTATAGTTTGACGTCAGGAAGTATGAGTCCTCCAAATTTGTTCTTCTTTCTCAAAATTGTTTTGACTATTCTGAATCCTTTGCTTTTAAACATACATTTTAGAATCAACTTGTCAGTTTCTACAAAATATCCTGCAATGATTTTGATTGGGTTTGGATCTATATTCATGAGGGTCATTGTCTGTGGCTTTCTTTTCTTGTAATGTTGATGGCTAGTTTTGGCACTATGGTTATATTGGCAGCATAAAATAAATTTGGAGGCTTTTCTCCCTTCGTTATTTTGTGAAGGAATATATTTAGGATTGTTTTCTTTACTTTTTCTCTTTTGTTTTTTGTAAGAGTTTTTGTAGAATTGGTATTATCACTTTTCTAAATGTTTGGAAGAATTAACCAGTGAAGCCATCTGGGCCCAATATTTTCTTTGTGGGGAGGTTTTTAAACTACAAATTTAATCCCTTTAATAAATGAAGGACTGTTACTATTACCTATTTTTCCTTGAATAAGTTTAGTAGTTTGTGTCTTTCAAGGAATTTCTCCATTTCATCTAAGTTATATAATTTATTGCTGTAAATTGTTAATATTATCCCTTTTTTTTTTTTGAGTTGGAGTCTCACTCTGTCACCCAGGCTGGAGGGCAGTGGCACACTCACGGCCACCCCAGTATTGACCTACTGGGCTCAGGTGATCCTTCTGCCTTAGCCTTCCAAGTAGCTGGAACTACAGGCATGTGTTACCATGCCTGGCTAATTTTTTGATTTATTGTAGAGATGAGGTCGCACCAAGTTGCCTAGGCTGGTCTCGAAGCCCTGGGCTCAGGCAGTCCTCCTGCCTCAGCCTCCCAAAGTGCTGGGATTACAGGCTTGAGCCACCACACCTGGCCCCCCCTTATCTTTTTAATGTCTATTGGTTCTGTAGTGATAGCTCCTCTTTTATTGCTGATATTGGTAAATGTACCTTCTCCTTTTTTCTTGATCATTCTAGCTAGAGATTTATCGCTGTTACTAAGCTTTTCAAATAGCCAGTTTCTGGTTACACTGACTTTTTTCTATTCCTTTTGCATTTTCCATGTCATTGATATATACTTTTCTGTTTATTATTATTTTTTATTCTGCTTATTTTGTGCTTAATTGGCTCTTTTATATTTATTAAGGTGGAAGCTTAGATTGCTGACTTGAAGTCCTTCATCTTACCTAATATAAGCATTTAATGCTATAAATTTTTCTCTAAGCATTGCTTTATCTGTATCCCACAAATATTGTTGTTGTATTTTCATTTTTATTCAATCAAAATATTTTATGATTTCTCTTGTGATTTTGTCTTTGACTAGTGAGTTACTTAATAGTGTATTATTGAATTTCTGTATATTTGGGAAGTTTTCTAGGCATATTTAGATTTTGATTTCTAGATTAATTCCTTATGTTCACATAACTTACTTTGCATGATTTCAAACTTTTAAATTTATTAAGATTTATTTTGTGGCCCGGAATATGGTCTATCTTTGTGAATGTTTCATATGTACTTGAAAAGAAGGTGTATTTTGCTATAGTTGGAAGAGTGTTCATTAAATATAAATAAGGCTGAGTTGGTTAACAGTGTTGTTCATGTCTTCTATATCCAATTTTTGTCTCTTTGTTCTATAAATTACTGAGAGAGAAATATTGCATTTTGTAACTATAATTGTTGATTTGTCAGTTTCTCCTTTCCATGTTATCAATTTTTGCTTAGTTTTTTGAAGCTCTGTTATTAGGTGCATGCACATTAAAGTCTATTACATTTTCGTGGTGATTTAGCCTTTAGCTTTCTACTCCTTATCCTGAAGTTTACTTTGTCAGATATTAATGTAGTTCTTCCATCTTACTTATGATTGGTATGCCTTTCTTTCCATTATTTTACATTTAATTAATTGGTGTCTTTATATTTGATATCTGTTCTTGTAGACAGTATGTAGTTAGGTCTTGTGTTTTTACTCCAGTCTGACAATCTCTGCTTTTTAATTGGAGCATTTAGACTATTTACATTTAATGTAATTAGTTATGTGATTGGGTTTATATCTACCATCTTGCTATTTTCTATTTAAACTATCTGTTCTTTGTTTCTTTTTCTTCTTTCCTCTCTTATTTTGCTTGAGTGTTTTTCCTTATATTCTTTTATCTCTGCTATTGCCTTATTAGTTCTATCTTATGATATTCTCTTATTTAAATGGGGCTCTAGGGTTTACAATATACATATTTAATTTTCCACAATTTATCTTCAAATAACATTACAATACCTAAAATATAGTGTAAGAAACTCACAACTGAATATTTCTGTTCCTCCCTCCTGTCCCTTGTGATATTTTGTAGTACATTTTTATTTCTACATATATTGTGATCCCCACAATACATTGTTACGATATTTACATTAGACACATGCTAAAACTAAGAAATTTATTTTCTATTTAATACATTTTTTATCGATTCCGATACTCTTCATTTCTTTGTGTAAGTCCAGATTTCCATCTGGTATAATTTTCCTTCTGCCCTTTATTTATTTTTTAATTTTTAAATACTTTAAAATAATTTTTATAAAGAGTGTAGAGACAGAGTTTCACTATGTTGCCCAGGATGGTCTCAAACTCCTGGCCTCAAGTGATCCTCCTACCTCAGCCTCCCAAAGTGCTGGGATCACAGACATGAGCCACTGTGCCCAGCCCAAAACTTCTCTTAATATTTCTATTAGTGCAAATCTCCTGACAATGAATTCTCTAACTACTTATCTGAAGAAGTTTTTATTTTGCCTGTTTTGCTTTTGAAAGATATCTTCATTGGGCATGGAGTTCTAGAATAACAGATTTTCCTTGAAAGATATGGCTACATTGTCTTCTGGTTTATGTAGTTTCTGATAAGAAGTCTCCTGTAGTTCTTATCTTTTGGCTTCTGCACACAATTGTTCTTTTTTTTCTGGCCAGCTTCACGATCTTATCTTTGCTCCCCAACAGTTTCACTCTGTGTCTAGATATGGTTTTCTTTGTATTTCTCCCATGGGGCTTCTTGGCTTGCTATCTTTTATTAATTTTGGAAAAATCATCCATTATCTATTCATTTTCTTATTTTTTAGTTTGTATTTCTATTTATTCTTCTCTGTACTCTCTCCCTTATCAGGGACTCCAATTACACATATATTAGATGATTTGTTCTTGTCCCACAATTCTTTCTCTTTTTTTTAACTTTTGAGTCGAAGTCTCACTCTGTCGCCCAGGCTGGAGTGCAGTGGCATGTTCACAGCAACTGCAGCCTCGACCTTCCACCTTAGCCTTCCAAGTAGCTTAAACTATGGAACTACGCTTGCCTAATTTTTTTTCTCTTTTAATTTTTTTATTTTAAAGATGCAGGCTACAATTCAGGGTTAGGTGTACAAATCAAAGTTGTTTCTTTCTTTTTTTTCGAATTGGGGTCTCAGTCTATAGCCCAGACTGGAGCGCAGTGGCATAATCACGGACATCCCAGCTTTGACCTGCTGGGCTCCGGTGATCCTTCGGCTTCAGCCTTCCAAGTAGCCAGAACTACAGGTGCACGCTACCACACCCGGCTATATTTTATTTATTGTAGAGACAAGTTCTCGCCAAGTTGCCCAGGCTGGTCTCGAACCCGTGGGCTCAGACAATCCACTCACCTCAGCTTCCCAAAGTGCTGGGATTACAGGCTGAGCCACCGAGCCTGGCCTAATTTTTTTATTTATTGTAGAGACGCGGTCTCACCAGGTTGTCCAGGCTGGTCTTGAACTCCTGGGCTCAGGCAGTCCTCTTGCCTCTGCCACTCAAAATGCCAGGATTATAGGCATGAGCCACCACACCCAGTCTGTTCTTGTCCCACAGTTCTTAGTTTATCCATTTTTATTTTCACTCTTCCTACTCTATGTTTCAACTTGGATAATTTTTATCACTCTATTTTCAAGTTCAATGATTCTTTTCTTTGCTGTGTCTGATTTGCTGATAAACCCATTAAAGGAATTGTTCACCGATATTGAGTTTTTCATTTCTAGAATTTCTGCTTGACGTAATAGTTTCCATTGCTCTGCTGAAATCCCATCTGTTCTGGAAAGTCTACCGTTTTTACTACATCTCTTAACACATTCATCATCGTTCTCTTGTCTCTATCTGGCAGTGCCAACATTTTGTCTATCTCCAGGTCTGGTTCTTTTATCTGGCTTCTTTTATCCTTTAATGCTGGGTCTTTTATTTTACTTGACTTTATGTGTGTCTTAAAAATCTTTGACTACCAGGCATTGTGTGTAAAAGAATAATAGTGAATGAAGTAAATTATATTTGTGCCTAGAAATAGGAATATTTCTTATGTCATGGCTTTAGTATAGGGCCTTGTCAATCTAGCCTGTAGTTGACTTGAGTTTAGGTTTTGTTATTGCTGTAGTTCCCTTCTGTGCACCTCAGCCTCCCGAGTAGCAGGGACTACAGGTGCACATTTTCTTTCTTTTTTTTGTAGAGACAAGGTCTTCCCCAGGCTGATCGTGACTCCTGGGCTCAAGCAGTCCTCTTGCCTCGGCCTCCCAAAGTGCTGGGATTATAGGCTTAGTGTTCATCTTTAAGAGAGGAGCACCAAAATCGTAGTTGCTTGGCAGGGCTTGGTGACTGGCGAAGCTTCATTGAAAGGTAGGTCTTGGCCGTGACATTGAGGAATGCTAGAATGCTAGTGACTCTAGGATATTTTTCTTGGAATAGTCAGTTCTTCAGAGATGGGTTTTCTCCTTCCTGGGGGCACATCCTTGGCTGTGGCAGCCTTCTGGACGCTGGGTGGGGGAGGACATGGGGAGAGAATCTCCTTTCCCCTCTGATTTTCTATGGTGTGCGTCCCCCTGCCCCCGGGGCATGAACTTGGTGTAGACGCAGGATTGGGGATGGCAGAGTGGTGAGGACACCTTGGGTGGCAGAGGAGATCTGGAGGCTGAGTTGGGCACTTGACAGACTCACAGTTAACAGTCCCTGTTTTGACCCTTATCCTCCATCTCCATTGCAGAGGCTCCTATACCTCCGGTTTAAGACCTCGGTGTAAGGCTTCTCTGCGTCCCCATCCTGCCCTCTCTGCAGGCACTTGCGTTCAACTTCTTATGTCTTCTGGCAAATTTCTTACCAGACAGCCACTTGCGTTATCACCTCCAAAGTTTTGCTGACATCTCCTGTCTCTGCAGTTGCATTCTTTCCCATTCTGATTTTTTTTTTCTTTTTTGGTGACTTTGTGCCTATTTTCTCATTTTAGTGGGGTTCAGATGCAGACATACAATTGCTATATTTAAGCAGAAGTTTATTAGCTCATTTTAAAACGGAGGAAAATGAAGTCCTAGAGAGACAGATCCTGGCCCACACGATAAGTTAGTGCAGGACCGGATGAGGTCATGTGTTGCTTGCTCTAAGCAACTTCCTCTGGGTGAGGTTGGGCCCTGGGAGAGCCCCCAGAGAGACTGGTGTTTTTGAGGGGAGAGGAAACGCATCTCAGGTGGGAGCTGCTAATGGCAGCCATGACCTAGTAGTCAAGGATTCTGGAGTCACATAGACCTGGCTTCAGGCAGCTTCAAGCAAAGCGAGACCTTTGCCCTCTGAGCCTCAGTTTCCTCATCTGGGAAATGCGGGGTTGGTGAGGACCAAATAAGATGCTGCATGTCCAGCTGGGCATGGCGACTCAAGTCTGTAGTCCTAGTACTTTGGAAGGCCGAGGTGGGAGGATCACTTGAGGCATGAGTTCAAGACATGCCTAGGCAACAGTGAGACCCTGTGTCCACTTATTAAAAAGATAAATACATTCAAAAAAATAAAGGTGCTGCGTGTTGTACATGGGCAAGCCAGATCCCTAGAAGTAAGAGGCTGCTCTTTTGCTGTAAGTTGATGGCATGTGCTTTTTCCAGGGCAGGCGCCACCTCTGGGAGGAGCCCCGAGCACAGGGCATGGATCGCTGTGGGCCCCTTTTCCTCTGCCTATGCCTCCTGACGGTACAGAGCATGACAGCAGGTGAGGGGGCTCTGAGCACTGGGAGCTGTCCTAGCCCAGGCCCTGGGCTATTTACAGGGAAGGCAGAGGCTGTGTGGGATTTAGGGGCAGCAGGCACTGCTGGTGAACTAGAGCTTCTGGCTGGGGATGGAAGGCCCAGAGGCCATGAGGCCGGGGGTGGCAGAGGACACAGGCTGAGGGAGAAGCCTCACTCCCCACAGAGACATCACAAGCACTCCTGTACTGGATGGAGAACATGGAGGTGGCCAGGGGCCGGAAACTACCTTCTTCTATGGACATGTGAGTCTGGTGTCTTCCTCTCCTGCTCAGATGCTGGGCCTCCACCCCAGGCCTGCCTCCTGAGTCAGTGGTCCTGGGTCCGTCCAGTGTAGACTCTTAACCACTCATTTTTTCAGCATGTTTACTGAGCATCTACTGTGTGCCCAGCACTAGGCTCTGAACCTGTAAGACAGACATGTCATTGCCCTCATGATGCTTATTGTCTAGGGTGAGGACCCTTAGCCCCATGGTTGCCATGAAACCAGTGCAGGATCTCAGGTCTTTGTGCATTTTCTTGGAAGGGGGCTCTGTCTCTGACTGGGCTCTTCAGGGTCTGTGACCCAAAGACAAAGCAACTCTGGGCGAGAGGCCAATGCTGAGGACTGGTCAGGGCTAAGAGCTGCTACTGGGAAGCACAGGGACACTTCACTCAGCTAGTGGGGAGCAGTCAGGGAAGGCTTCCTGTAGGAGGTGACAATTAACTGGAACATGAACAGGAGTCAGTGAGAAGGGATGGGTTGGTGGGGTGGAGAGGTGGAGGGTATACCAGGAACACTGTGTGCACAAAGGTCTGGAGGTGGGAGTGACAGGGTGTGGGATGGGGAGTCCCCCTCGCCCCACCTCACTCCGGGATCTGCCCTCCCTGGCCATCTCCTTTGCCCTCAGGCAAGTCCACAGTCTGGAGCAGATGCTGCTGAATGTCAGTTTCTGGGGCTCCAACCTGACCCTGAAGACGCAAACCATCCAGTCTCTGGCCTTCAAGCTGGACTGCAACTTCACTGGCCTCTCTCTGACCAGCACGGCTCTGGAACTGGTACCCCAGGTTAGAGGCGGTGGTGGGGGGAGGCAGCTGCCTCCACCCTTGAAGTCCTCCAGGGGTTTACTGTCTGGATTATCCCCAGCCTGCGCTGCCCCCATCCCATGCCCCCACTCTGGGCTCTGCCCTAACCAGCCAGGAGTTGTCTCCACTGTAGCTCAGTGCTGATACTCCTCTGTGAACAGCAGAAAGAGGGGGATACTTTGCACCACCCCCCCGGGCAGTGTCTCCTTCCTACTTCTGCAGGAGGTGGCTGGTGGAGGGCAGCACCCTGGGGAGGCAGCGGTGAGGGAGGCTGAGGAATCCTGACTCCTTCCAAACCCTGCTGTGATCCCACTGGAGGCCTGGTCGAGTTGGGCAGGGGGCTGGGTCCATCCCCGGGGACCCCAAATCCAAGACTGAGTGGCATGGAGGGAAGGCAGGGATCTTAGGAAGCCTCAGAGGTGGGGGTGGGGAGGTTCGTGGGGGGGGGCGGGTTTTGGGCCAGGTCCGCAGGCCTTGGTGGCCAGGCTCAGCCTGTCCGTGGGCCCCAGCAGGCCTGGAACCCCCACGCCATGCAGTTCCCCGCCGATCTGACCCGCGAAGCCTGCAAGATCCGTCCCCGACAGCTGCGGCTCATCTGCGTCTATTTCTTCACCAACCACTTTTTCAAGGTCAGCGCGATGGCGGCCTCTTCGAAGGGCACTGCAGGCATTCATGCCACTGCCCGACCTCTGGGTGGGGGCCCACACCGGGTGGAACCAGTCTGCTGTGCCATCGGAGGCAGCCATTGCCCCTCTCTGAGCCTCGGTTTCCCTACCAGTTCCAGCGGAATGGCAGGAAGGCACAACTGCAATCTGCAAATGAGATCTGAGAAATCTACTTAAGGCGCCCATCCCTGAGGTGGGGGTCAGACAAGAAGGCGCCAGGCCCTGGCCTCAGAGAACCTTCTGTCTCAACACTTAGATGGAGACCTTAGAGATTTGATGTTAGCACAAGGTTGATTACGGCCACGGAGATACAAGCAATGATGAGTGAGGGTGGGGCTGGGGTCTCCCCAAGGGGCAGTCCGGGAGGGCTTCCGGAGAAGGTGCCTTTCAACCATGGTTTGGAAGTGAGTTGGGACAGTGGGGAGTGGAGAGTGTGGGGCTGGAATGCAATAAATGGAAGGGGCTGGGCGTGGTGGCTCATGCCTGTAACCCCAGCACTTTGGGGGGCTCACTTGAGGATCACTTGAGCCCAGGAATTTGAGACTAGCCTGGGAAACATAGCGAGACCTCGTCTCTACAAACAAACAAACAAATTACGTGAAAAGAAATGACAGGCGCATGATGGCACATGCCTGTCCCTGTAGTCCCAGCTACTTGGGAGGCTGAGGCAGAAGGATCACCTGAGCCCATAGGTCGAGGCTGCAGTGAGCTGTGATGGTGCCACTGCACTCCAGCCTGGGCCACAGAGTGAGACCCCCAACTAAAAAAACCCCCAAAAGCAAACAATAACAAAATGGGTGGAGGAGCAGTGGATGGTGAGAGCACAGCTTTCAGGGAGTGGAGCAGCATACACATGGCTGGGAGACTGGCCCCACGGGGCCCAAGAAAGGCATGCTCTGTTCTCATCCAGGGAGGGGGGCTCGGACCTCAGCCAAGGTCTCCCTGCTCCCCTCCTCTCAGCCCTCCATCTGCTGCCTTTCCAGGATGAAGACAACTCATCTCTGCTCAATAACTACGTCCTGGGCGCCCAGCTGAGCCACGGGCCCGTGGAAAACCTCAGGGATCCGGTCAACATCAGCTTCTGGCACAACCAAAGCCTGGTACTGCTGAGGGAGCCCCCTTTGCCACCCCACCCCTGCCCCCCTGTGGCTCTCCTCTTGAACATCAGTTTTGCAAATCCAGACCTACAGAACCATCTTGGAAACAGACTGTTTTAAATCCATCACATTTTGAAAGTTTCTGCCAAAGAAATTAGAAAATGCATTCCCTGCCTTAGTCAGAATTCTTTCAGTTACAAGTATTAGAAGACCACGTCCAGCCAGCTTAGGTACAAAAGAAATTTATCGGCTCACATGAATGGAATGTCCAGCGTTGGTCCACCAGCTTCAGGCATGGCTGGATCCAGGGACAGACACGGTGTCATCATCTCTCAGCAATGGTTTCTTGCCTTTCTTCCCATTCTGTGGCAAGATGGATGCTGGAGTGCCAGACTTCCTGCCCTCTTCCCAGCAGGCTCTTCCCCACCAGTGCGGATCGGGGTCCGGGGTCTTCAAGGCTCAGCTGGGTCACATGTCCACCCTGCAGCCGTCACTGTGACCAGAGGGATGGAGTGTGCGGGTTGGCCAGGACTGGGTTATGTGGCCCAGGGACTGGGGTGTCGGAGCCGGCTCTGAAGGGAAGCACAGATGCTGATCCTGGAATGTGGGAGAGGGCTTCTTGGGAGAGAGGGCTGGGCACAAGCCCCAGTGCCTGCTTCCTTGTTCCTGGTGTTCAGAGCCTGTGCTCTCTGCTCCGTCTTCCATCTTCCCCTCGCCTTGTCGGGCCTGCCCTGCATGCCGATGTCACCACCACCCTTCCTCTCACCCCCCTGGGCTTTTGCCACACCATTCCCTTCACTGGGAATGCCTGCTCTGCCCGTGCTGAGATCCTGCACACCCTCTGAGGCCTCAGTGCCTCATCTCCCCTCCGCTCCTCGGGACACCCTGTCCTCCACGGTTTTCTGTGGCCCTGCCCGGGTCATCTCTGCCACGCTTCCACCCATGTGGCTTGGAGTCAGGGCTGCCTGGGGCAGGTCTTTCTCCCCCAGCGGGCATGGGTCTGAACCACCGCTGTTCCCCCATGGGAGGGGGGAAGGGAGCCGCAGGTGGTAGCAAAGGCCAGCGCTGGGCGCCCAAGAGTCCACAGGGGCTTAACCCTTCTGCCATGCTTGTAATTGGGGTGTACATGACCCCACACTGCAGAGGAATAAACTGAGGCTCGGAGCAGCTTGGCCACTTGCCCAGGTCACTCAGAGTCGTGGTGGAGGTGGGGCTGCCATCCGAGGCCATCGGGTGCCAAGACCCAGCCAGCGCCTGGTGAGGTGTTGACAAGTGTGCGGTTGAGTCACCTCTGGCGCCCAGCGCTCCCAGACCCTGATCTGTGACCCCTCCTCTGCAACCCTTGACTGACCCCAGCGTCTCGCCTCAGGAAGACTACACAGTGACCTGCGTATTCTGGAAGGAGGGAGCCAGCCAGCACCACTGGGGAGCCTGGAGCTCCGAGGGGTGTCGCACAGAGCAGCCCTCGCCTTTCCACGTACTGTGCCAATGCAACCACCTCACCTACTTTGCTGTTCTCATGGTAGGTCCACCTCCAGCCTAGGTGAGGGGGTCCGAGCAGTGGAGGGCCCTGTATTGTGGCAGAGGAGCAAGGGATAGAAAGTCCAATGCAAATGGGCTTAAGCAAGAAAAAGAAAAGAAACCCGTGGACTCTCTTTTCAGAAAAGGTGGGGTTAGGCTTCAGGCATGGCTTGATCCAGGGGCTCTGATCCTCAACCTCACTTGCTCTCTGTCGGCTTGGCCCTCAGATAGGATCTCCTTTTGGGATAAGAATGTGGCTGCCAGCAGTTCCCAGCTCATGCCCTGCCAGCCTTTAGGCCTGTGGAATGAGAGCTTCTCTCACCCATTCTGCCAGTCATGTGCTCATCCCTGAACCGATCACGATGAGCAGGAGGAGGGAGGATGCTGATAGACCAGGCCTGGCATACTGTGCGCACACAGTGGGAGAAGGGGTGGGGCCCCCAGGTCCACAGATGGTGGGGAGGGGAGGTTCTCATAGAGGGAGTCACTGTGTCTGCCGTGGCCTCTTCAAGCCAGGATCATGGCGAGGTGTTGGGGAAGGGGACTTGGAGCCGAGGTCTGAGCCTGGGAGGGAGGACGTCGCCAGACCCTGGCCTGCAGCCCCCTTGCCCCCTGCAGCAGCTCTCCTCGGCCCCGGTCCCCGCAGAGTTGCTGGCTCCTCTCACGTACATCTCCCTCGTGGGCTGCGGCATCTCCATCGTGGCCTCGCTGCTCACTGTCCTGCTGCACTTCCACGCCAGGTACCCTGCTGCGCAGCACCCCGCCTGCCTTCCCACGCGGGCCCCGCGAGTGAGTGGCCTTCGTCAGGGGGCAGGGCCAGGAGGCGGGAGACTGGCCTGCGCGTGCGGCTGCTGTGGCATCCCTGCCCTCTCTCGCCCTCAGTGTCCCTGTCCTTGGGCGTCTGTGAGGCCAGGGGGTGGCGCAGCCTGGGTGAGGCCCCCAGGTCACGGAGGGCCACGCTCCCACCCACAGGAAGCAGAGCGATTCCACCACACGCATTCACATGAACCTGCACGCCTCCGTGCTGCTGCTGAATGTCGCCTTCCTACTGAGCCCCGCACTGGCCAGGCCCCCGGCGCCCGGGGCAGCGTGCACGGTGCTGGCCGCGGCCCTGCACTACGCGCTGCTCAGTTGCCTCACCTGGACGGCCGTCGAAGGCATCAACCTCTGCCTCCTCCTTGGGCGCGTCTACAACATCTACATTCGCCGATACGTGCTCAAGCTCTGCGTGCTGGGCTGGGGTGAGCATGTGGCCCCCTTTCCTCCTGAGGCCCCGGTGGGCAGGGCGTGGATCCCTCCTGTCCTCTCCCCCTTCTGTTCCGCCTAGTGCCCACCTCGTGCCCACCAGCCATCCTCCTGTCAAAGCCCACCACCCATCTTTTTTTTTGAGTTGGAGTCTCACTCCGTCACCCAGGCTGGAGTGCAGTGGCACACTCACGGCCACCCCGGCGTCGACCTGCTGGGCTCCGGCGATCCTTCCGCCTCAGTCCTCCGAGTGGCCAGAACCCCAGGCGCGCGCTACCACACCCGGCTAATTTTTGATTTTATTATAGAGACAATGTCTCGCCAAGTTGCCCAGGCGGGTCTTGAACCTGCAGCCTCGGGCAATCCACTCCCGTCGGCCTCCCAAAGTGCTGGGATTACAGGCTGAGCCACCGAGCCCAGCCCACAGATCTTTACAGGACCGTTGTCATCACCTCCTCCGCCTCCATCACCACCATCCTCACCTCCTCCGCTTTCATCACCATCATCATCACGTCTTCCACCTCCACACCCAGTGTCATGACCTCCTCCGCCTCTGTCATCTAGACATCACCACCACCATGACCTCCTCCGCCTCCATCACCAGCATCACTGGCACCTCCATCACCAGCCTCGCCCCTTCCTTTATTATCTCTGCTTCCTCTTCAGTTCTGCAGCCCTCTCTCCCTTTGCTCCCCACCACCACCTCCCCGGTGTGAACACTCCTGCCGCCGCCGCCATTCCATCTAGAGCCCTCACTGACGTCATCTCGGAGGAGAGCGTCCTCAAGGCTGCCGGGCTCACTGCTCTGAAGCTGGACCGCATGCCGGCGGCTGGAGGCCCAGACGGCCTCCACCCCCCTCCCTTGCCCAGTGGACTTCAGTTAGCAGCCCCGGGGGCCGAGGGCCAGCTGCCATCCGTCTCCTGAGCCTCTGTTCCACTCCTCAGGGGTCCCGGCGCTCCTGGTGCTGCTTCCCTTTGCAGTCAATAGCTCAGTGTATGGACCTCGCATGATCCCCTTCTCCGACAGCTGGGAAAACAGCACGAGCTTCCAGAACATGTCCATGTGAGTGCCCTCGGGGCTACGGCAGGCGCCCAGCTCTGGCACGAGGGCCACAGGGGCCTGGGGCTTGACATGGGGGATTCTGCAGGCGAGACACTGACTGTGGGGCAAAGAGGGAGCTGGGCTTGGACAGAAGCCTGGCACATCCCTGCTGCTGGCTCCCGGTCTCCCTCAGGGGCAGGCTTATATTCCACGCTGGCTAGCCCCAGGAAGCCAGCACCCATTCACAGCCTTCGAGGCCAGGCAGCAGGGCCTCCCCCGGAAGCACATGGCCACACGGCGTCTGCCCACCCACCCCACCCTCCAGCTCCCAGCCCTGCAGGTCTGGCCTGGCCTGCACCTGACTCTGTTCCCCTGGAGACCACCTTGCTGCATGTGGTCAGGCTCCAGCTCTTGCTGGCTAGTACCGGGCACACGACGTGGCCTCAAACCCTCCTGGTTGGAGAAGAGCATGTTGTGGGAACTGGGCTGGTCAGGGAGGGGCTTGGGGCTCAGCACGTGACCAGGCTGGGGGGGGGGGCGGGGGAGGCGGCAGAGGCGAGCCCTGGGGACAGACTCTGCTGCTTTCTCTTGTAGCCTTTGCTGCCTCTCCCTGAACCCTAAGACATCAGCTTTTTCATGCAACATATCTGACAGCCAGACACAGACTAGCATAGAAACCCCTATGGACCCGTCACCCAACAGCCGTCGGCCATCCTGCCTCCCTTTTCTTCCTTGACTGACCCAAGCTGGGTCTACTGAGGGCTGACTCTGGGCAAGCCTTGGGTATTAGCCTGCCTAACCCTCATAACTGGGGAGGTGGTCCTGTTGCCCTACTGTACAGTTAGCGCAACTGAGGCATAGACACGGGGCAAACAACCTGCCTTGGGATCTCCTGCCGGTCAACAGCAGGGTGGGGATTTGGTCTGGGGTAGCTGGTCCAGAGGCGCACCCAGTGGGAACTCGGTGCAGAGGTGGAGTGAATCCCTCTCACTGTGCGGTTGGGCTGATGTCTCAGGGGAGGCGTGACCTAGGACTTTCTGAAGAGGGACTCCATCATGCAATTGTGTGATGTGGATGAAAGAGCTTAAGGGATACATCCACAGACACACTAACAACCCAGCGCTGGAGGACACTGGCCTGAGAGCTGGTGTCACCTGCATCTTCCTTACGATTTTCCCTCCCCTCAGGAAATGATTACCCTGGACTTTCTTTTATTCCCCCTATGTGTAGTTTTAAAATGGCTTACTAGGCCAGGCATGGTGGCTCATACCTGTAATCCCAGCACTTTGGGAGGCGGAGGCAAGAGGATTGCCTGAACCCATGGGTTCCAGACCAGCCTGGGCAACTTGGCAAGACCTCATCTCTATAATAAATCAAAAATTAGCCAGGTGTGGTGGCATATACCTGAGGTTCCAGCTGCTTGAAAGGCTGAGGTGGGATTGCCTGAGCTCAGCAGGTTGAGGTTGCAGTAGCTGTGAGCGTGCCACTACACTCCAGCCTGAGCAACAGAGTGAAACTCTGACTCAAAAAAAGAAAGAAAGAAAGAAATTTAACTGGAGACAGAAGCATG
>CAUYQG010139341.1:0-32755 GCA_963574415.1 Tarsius wallacei | reverse complement strand
AACTTTTTTTGTTTTTTTGTCTCTTCGGGTAAAAAAGTCCTCAAAGGGAAATGTTTTGCTGATGTGGAAGAAGTGAAATAAAAAACAGCAGAAGCACTAAAAGACATCAAAATTGACAAGTTCAGAAACTCTTTTGAGCAGTGGAAAAGTGTCTCGATAGGTGTATTGCATCAAACGGAGAGTGCTCTGAAAGTGACTGAAGTTTAAACATGTAAGAATCAATGCATAATTTTTTAGAAATAAATTCTATTTTTTGGATCCCTCCTTGTATATTGACTGCCTACTAAGCGCTAGGGGACTGAAGTATAAGGGGAAATTCAAGCAAGATGGCCAGAATGCTCCAGACTGAATGCTAAGTTGAGTGTGGTACATGGTGTACAATAATTGTAATAATGGGAAATAATAAAGACTTACATTTATAGAATGCCTTATGCCTTTCAACAGTACTTTCATGTCAATTATCTCAGTATGGTTTGGCGACCACGATCTCAGGCAGTACCTGTGATCAGGTAGATGTTTCTTTGGAAAATGGTCTGCAGCATTGGGCTACCTATTTTTTTTAGGTTGCGTGAGAGTGCGGGGGATAGAGGCAATTGTTGTATGCTTCCATAGAAGGAGATGAAGGAGCCAAGGCTGAAAAGTTCCCCATCCCTGGGAGTGAAACCTTACATCAGTGGTTCCCAACCCTGCTTATTGATTCCCCAGGGGTGTCTTGAAATTCTTCAAAGGAAATTAATTGTAATTCACTTCAATGTTTAAAATACACAGATATGCTGTGTAACACAATGCTTCTGGGCAGGGGTGGACCAGGGGAGGTGAACTGGAAGTTGTGTGTGTCAGAAGAGTTGTCAGTCAGCCAAAGAACAATAGAGAGCTGAAACTCCCCCAACTTTGGGGGAGTGATTGGTCTGTGTTCACACCTGCAGGGTAGGCAGAGGCAAAAAGCGTTGGTGCTAGTTAGTGGAAAAGCTTAAATAACTTGGTGGGTGACTAGGATAACTTCATGTTCTCGACAGAGGATGCCATGCCTGGGGTCACTGCTGTGAAGATGCCCAGCTATCTCCGGAGTCTGGAAAAGCAGGCTTCCTGGTCCCCAGGGGATATGCCATATCAGTATTCCACAATGGGTAGCAAGGCTTCATTTTACCCTTGTTGTTTCTAATTGGCTAAGTGCTCTTAATGAGTCAGTGCTTTTAATATTTGTTTGTAGATACCAAGAAAGTACTACTGGATGGCTATTGGGCTTAGGAACACAATTTATTGGTCATTCTTTTCCTTTCTCAAATTGGAAATGCCAAGTTTACTCTGTTGTAACATCTGGTTAAGACGGTCAAATCACCATGTGTTCTGGTGCTCACAACTTAGAAGGCATCGTATTGAATGTGGAGGAAATGGCTGACTACTTGGGCCTTAAAGGGATTCATCAAGCACCGCCTCTGCCTTTCTCTTCCTGCCTTGCTGGGCTTGCATGGGAGCTGGGATTTGTGGGCAGTTACAAGCGTGTTTGGGCTGGAGAAAAATTCGTGTGTTCTTAGCCTGATGCTACACAGCGCAGTGGGAAAGGGGCCAGAGAAATGGCTGGCAGTAGGAGAGCCTCTGTTTTGGGAACATGAGGCAGCCTGGGAGAGGGTGATGGAGGAAAGGAGGTGAGCCGAGAGTCAGGGAGCCTTAATTCATCTCACCTGACAGCTCAGAGATAGAAGTGGCCATGTCTACTCATGGGCAGGTTGTGTTATCAACGCAATCACCGCATTTTAGTGCCCACATGGACCTGGGACTCTGACGTGCCGTGTAACAGGCTGCAAAGAGTGGCAGCTCTGCTTCCCACTTCACTAGGGGCACAGGGAGAGGAGGATGGGTTTAGGGAAGAAGGGGTGAAGGGCACAGTGTGAGGGGCACGGGTGTGAGGGGCACAGGTATGAGGAATACAGCGTGAGGAGCACAGCATGAGGGGCATGACCATGAGGGGCAAAGGTGTGAGGGGCATAGTGTGAGAGGCAGGGCATGAGGGGCACACAGTGTGAGGGGCACGGCCATGAGGGGCAAAGGCATGAGGGGCGTAGTGTGAGAGACACGGTGTGAGGGTCATAGTGTGAGAGGCAGGGCGTGAGGGGCAAAGCATGAGGGGCACAGGCATAAGGGCACAGGTGTGAGGGGCGCAGATGTGAAGGCACAGGACTTCATCTTTGCTCTCCCTTTTGTTCTTGAGCCTTCTCTTTCCAGTTGTTGCCAAAAGAGCTTTCCAGTGGGCCACCTGCCACTTTCTCCTTTGGGAGTGGGCCAGTATGACCTGTTACCTAGATGGCCAGGGGCCTCAAAGGCCTCTTCCAGCCTCCTGGTTCTATAATATCCCGGAAGGCTTTGAGGACATGGCCATGTCCTGGTTTTTAGTGTTCAGAGAAACTCAAAGGCCTCTAGTTCTCTGCCCTTTCCCACCCTCCCGTTCCCTTTCTTTTTTCCATCCCCAGAAGCTAGCAATATGGTGGGCCAGTGGGCTGCACTCGTGATGTTCCACCCTACATCACTAGGAAGAGAGACTCAGTGCAGCCATGCCCACTGTCCCAGGAGCAGCTGTTCCCTCTGCAGGAGGTCTGTTTCTGCAGCTCTGGCTTGTTGTGACTTTTCTCCTTTCCCTCGGTATAGGAAGGTTAGAATTCTAAACCAAAGAGAAGAAAAGCCCAAATGGAGATGAGCCGACTGAGCACAAAGAGGCAGTGTAACTTAGGAATGTAACACTAGGCTTGAGTTCGAGTCCTGGCTCCAACTTGGCAAACTGTAATTTTACACTTGTCATTTCACTTTTTAAAACTCAGTTTCTTCCTCCACAAGATGTGTGAAAACGTCTCTACTTTCTCTACCCTGCAGAACTAATTGAAAAAAATGGGTGAAAATACTATGCAAAATATTAAATACTGCATGAAAGTGAGGTACTAGACAGGACTGGACAGCCTCAGGCTTATCCACCAAAGCTCCAGGTCCGTGTCTCTGCCTACCTCAAGCAGACAGACATTCGACATTAGCTCCCATTGTTCTAATCTTGACCTCATACTTCATGTTTTCTTTGTCTTTTCCCTGAATTTTGTCCATAGATGTGAGAGAGATCAGAAAATGTGATTTCTTTGCCTCTAAGATACTGGAGGTGGCTAAGGAGATGTCTTAAGTGTATCTCGAGTCCCGGGACTGTAAAACAAATTCTTTTGCTGAAAACTACAAAGGACGTTGCAGATTTAAAGAGAGGCAGACAGCCTGTGGCTGGCAGGACAACCAGTCTTATCATCCCATGACAAATTCTTGAAGGCACATGGATTTTGAGATGGGGTGTCCTGCAGCAACCATGTAAGGCAGGGATTCCTATCCCTGTGCTACAGATAAGACCATACCTATGCTTTGTGAACAACAGAAGTCACAGCAGTGTAAGTGGTGAAACCTATCAAAACCCAGAACCCATTCTTATGTGTAGAATCTAGATACGACAGCTCTCCTCCTGCACCCCCTCAATGAAGGACTTAGTGCTTCAGTGAATCCTCAGAATAACCCAACTTCACAGCACACTGATGAGAAATGGAGTATTTGCCGAAGATTTTCTGGTCTTATGCGAGGAAGACATCTTACATTGCGCGTCATCTAGAAAAACTTTCCTTCAATGCCTTTAACATCTCTGTTCTTCTTTCTAATGCATTTCTCTCAGCTCTGCTTCCAGGGCTGGTTCATCTATTTTCTCTCACTCTTTTCCTTTGGCCCTTGGGCATCTCCTCTATTGTTCTGAGCAATTCATTTCCCACCCTCGGTTGGCATTTGTGGGGCAGTCAAGCAAAATCCCTGCAGTTAGTGGAGCTGACTTCCTTTGATAGCAATCCAGTGAGCATCTGTAGTTATTCTGGCATGTTCCCTAGTGGCTGATCAAAGGATTCACTCAACAGAGCAGGTGCCCTCCAAGGCAAAGGTGGATTGCACTATTAAAAAAAAATTATTTTTTTTATATTGTGTCATGTGGGAGAGAATGGTGAAGGAGGGAGTGTTAAAAGAGAGGACTAAAGCTACAGGAATGGCTGGTGGGATTAATGGGGAGACATTGAAAGGTAAGATAGCATCACAGGACCTGGTGATTGTCTGGCGAGACAAAGAAAGGAAAGAGAAGGGGTGACTCCAAGGTGTTTGGCTATAGCAGCAAGGTAGAATGAGATAGAGAATTCGGGAAGAGAAACAGATTTGAGATGGAATGAGAAAAATAGTTGAGGGAAAATCATGTATATTCTGAACGTGGGATTTCCTTGTTATCTACTTGGGACATTGATTGCCTCTCCTGCCTGATCCCAGCAGATGTACCTTTTGCTTAGCCTTGGGTCATCTGCTGGTATAGCCCAGTGCTGGTGGGGGACATGGAAGCAGCCAGCAAGTTCAGAAACTCAGAATAGATTCCCCAGCTCTCTATTATCATGAGAGCTTCTTAGACCAGTGACTCTTCTTGGAGTCTCCTGGAATGGCTCCTGTCTCTGGGGTCTCCTCTTCCATTTTTTTCCCCACGACATTTCTTCTGTCTTCTCTCTCTGTCTATGTGTACCCACTGACTTTGATCTTTCAGAAATTCCTCCCATCTCTGGTTCACTGATGGCATCTTTGTTTTCTAGTACTAGTTCCAGATATATTCTTAAACAAAACACAACAAAAATGGAGGAGAAGGAGGGGAGATATGTACTGAGCTTGCTTGCTTGACCAACTCTCCTATACTGATTTTTTTTTGTCTCATTCACCTTTCTTGACTTCTTAAAGGCAAGGAAAATGGCTTATTCATTCCTTTGTTCCTAAGCACTAACTGATTCTTCTTTTCCATGTACTGAGGGACTTAGCATTTAAGAAATTATATGCTTACTTCTTTTGTAAACAAAAAAAGGATAAATATATAATATATAATCTTCCAACTCAAGATCTGTTTTTTCCTGTGTTTTCAGTTCAACATTGTTCATGACTGCCTCTTCTGGGTTTAGCATGAATTTAATCAAATGCTAGGAAAATATGAACACACCCCAGAAGACCTAAAACCTTGAAACTCTTTTCACTGCTTCGGGACTGAAAAGGATGAAGGATGGGAGGTGAGGGTGTGGGGTGGTGATGCTGTGGCCTGGAGGAATTCCCTTGCGTAGCTGACTGAGTGTTAGGTGTACTTTCTTCCCCCCTCCCCCCACCACATCTTTTCTGTGTACCTGCCCCATGCGTGGCATTACAACGAGTTTGAGGTATGATAGGGGATGCGATATGCAGAGGACTTGCCCTCAAGGAACCGGAGAGATCAACCTGACACCCAGCCAGCAGCTGGGAACATTCCAAGTTAGAGAGTTAAAAATTGTAGCATTTGACAGATCTGGTCTCAGCCTCGCCTCACTTGCTAAATTAGTGGTTCATGCAGTAAGGATCATTCCAGTTCTATATTAGCCTGGTTCTCCAGAGGGACAGAGCCACTAAAATATATGTATATAGAAAAGGCCATTTATTAGGGAGAATTGGCTCACAATTCCTAGGCAAAGTCCCACGAGAGGCTGTCTGCAAGTTGGGCCATTGGAAAAGTTGGTAGCATAGCTCAGTTCAAGTCCAAAAGCCTCAAAACCAGGGTAGCAGTCGGTGCGCCAATCAGTTTGAGGCCAGAAATGAACTGGGAGCCCTTGGGAGGTCAGAGTCTGGTGCAAGTCTTAGAGTCCAAAGGCTGATGAATGTGGAGTCTGATGTCCAAGGGCAGAAGGAGAGGAAGCAAAGCGTCCTGCCAGGGAAAGGAGAGAGAACACAGGAGGAAACTCAGCAAGCTACTTATCCCTCTTTTTCAGCCTACCTTGTTCCAGCTGTGCTGGCAACGAATTGGATGGTCTCCACTCACACTGAGGACTGGTCTTCCTCTCCCTGTCCACTGACCCACATCTACCCTGGACACACCTAGAAACAATGCTTCACCAGCCATCTAGGCATCTGTCAATCCAGTCAGGTTGACACCTAGTACTAACCAGCACGGGTTCCAAAAAGGGAGGCATTAGTGTGGGGAAAGCATCTTTGCAGCTTTGCATGTGGCTACAGAGTTTCTGTTGGTCCCAAAGACTCCTCAGCCACCCAACTCTCAGGAGGGGCTTGCTCTTATAGTGCAGCACCCTGAACACCCCAGTGTTTGTGGCCAGAAGGAGTGTAAGGATGAATGCACATTCTTCTTCCTGCAAATGACTGTCACTAAGTCATCTTGGAGCCCACCTGACAGCTTGCTCTCCATGTAAAATGGCATTTTCAGGCTGACTTCTATGCTCACTAGCAGCACTGACCTCAGATGTCTGGAGCAGTCTTATGTACCCTACCAGACTGTGGTGTTCTTTGGAGGGACTTCCAGGGCAGAGAGGATGTGGCAGGGGCCATTGGTCTGTAGTCTGCCAGTGTCTGTGAGGTCACCACTGAGGTGTCATCCCATCCTTACAGTACAGCCTAGATTTTGCCTCAGCCCATCATGGCGAAGTGAATCTCAGCCAATGGGCCCGGGCTTACTTGATGCTGAATGTTGCATTCTGAGCACGTCAGAATAGCGAGCCTAATGGATAAAGCTATTATAGATTATCTAATTAATACAGCAGACTGCTGTTTCATTACAGGACTGCGGACTCTGTCAGTGCACATCACTTTGAGATACTGCTGTCAGCTTTGATCCTAGCATTGGGGTGGCTAATGCACTATGTGTGGATTCAGAGGCATTTAAAAAAAGACGATCGAGTGCCACACTGAATTAATGTCTACAGCTTCTTGGGGTGAGCTCTCTAAATCTAGAAGTTCTCAGGACTGAATGCTAAGAATTATTCTTGATCCAAATACTCTCTGCTCAAGCCCCTTCGTTCCCTCCCAGCACAGTCGCATCCTGCCATCCGGCTGCAGAGCAGCCTTGGACCTGATGGGAGACATCATGAAATGTGCCATCCATGTCCTGAAAAGCTCTTTTGGTGGCTGGTGGGGCTGTGGCACCTACTGGATCATTGTGTTACTTCTAGATATCTGTGTTTGGTGTAAACAGCACCTGGTTTGTTTCCTATCTCCACATTACATCACTCTTAGAAGTGCTGTTCTTTGGAACTACACCTGCTGGACCATTGCTTTTTAAGCCTGTGATCTTATCCTATGTTGTAGGGTGGTTTGGCAATGGTGTATATTTCCAAGGTTCTTATGTTCTTCCCAAATGTTGTACCTTATTGTACGAGCTGCCGTCAGGAGAAAGCATGCCTGGATTAGAGTCTCAGGGTTCAAATATTCAGAATATTCAGGTTTCCCCCAGATGTGGTTAACCGAGTAAAATAGAATTTGCTTGCTATTCCATTTCAGGTTTTATTTTTTGCCTCTATAAAAATAGAACTGTATTGAAAATTAAATCTATATATAAATAGTATAGTGTTTTAGTTTTTTTTTGTTACTGCCATTTCAAATTACTACAATGTTAGCAGTTTAAAAAGCCCACAAATTCATTATCTTACAATTCTGTAAGGCAGAAGCCTGGTATGGGTCTCACTGACCTAAAATCAAGGTGTTGGCACACTGTGTTCCTGTTTAGAGTCTCTGGGGAAAATTTGTGTCCTGCCCATTCTAGTTGTTGGCAGAATTCATTTCTCTACAATTATAGGATCATGCTCTCCATTTTCTTGCTGGCTATAACCTAAGAGCTGTTTCCTGCTTTTGGAGGCTTGTGGCTGTCTTCCTCCATCTTCAATGCCAGCAATAGTGGGTAGAGTCTTTCTCATACCACATCTTTCTAACTCACTCTTTTGTCTTCCTTTCTGCTTTTAAGAGCAGTGGTGATGAGGTTAAAGATTACGTAATTAGAAAGATGAGACCATGATAACCCAGGATAATCTCTCCATTTTAAGGTCATCTGGTTAGCAACCTTAATTTCATCTGCAATCTTAATCCTCTTAATTTATAGGTTCTGAGGATTAGGATGTAGACATCTTTTAGGGGGACTTTATTTTGTCTACCACATTTAATTTCTTTGTAAAATCCACAGTGTATTTAAATTAAATTCTAGAGGTTACAACTGGGATGGAGGGAGATTTTGAGTCCCTACTGTATACCCAGTCTCATGCTAGACTTGCACATGTGTTAACTCATTTTAACATCTCAACAGCCAGATGAAGTAAGCACTGTCCTTGTTTGCTGATGCACTAACTGAGGTTTATAGAAATGAAGTCACTTGCCTAAGTTCCAAGAGCTAGTAAGTGACAGAGCCAGAATCTAAGACCAGGTTGGTAAGACTCCAAAGTCTAAATGTTGGTCTTTCCAACATATCATATTGGTTTTTCCTGATACCACGAGCCTCATAATTAAAGTACTTGTTTAAATACATATGTTTCCTCTAGGTTTACTATAGTTTGTTTGAGATCCGAGCTTGTAGTAGAGTATATGAGGGGGACCTCCCAAAAAATGAAATTTATTTATTAAAAATTGTGTATTTCTTTTTTTTTTTTTGAGTTGGAGTCTCACTCTGTTGCCCAGGCTGGAGTGCAGTGGCACACTCATGGCTTCCCCAGCAGTGACCTGCTGGGCTCAGGCAATCCTTTTGCCTCAGCCTTACAAGTAGCCAGAACTACAAGCACATGCTACCACGCCCAGATAATTTTTTGATTTATTGTAGAAAGGAGGTTTTGTCAAGTTGCCTAGGCTGTTCTCAACCTGTGGGCTCAGGCAATCCTCAGCCTCCCAAAGTGCTGGGATTATAGGCTTGAGCCACTGGGCCCAACCTAACAATTCTGGACTTGTGTAAGAAAGGGATTTGCAGTAGTGGGAAACTGCCAGGGGCAGGTGGGCAGGGGTCACACAACCCCTATCAACAAGGGTACCTGCATAATGAACATTTGTATACCTAACCCTGAATTGTACCACACATCTTTAAAATTAAAAATTAAACAAAATTGTGTATTTATTCTTACATGTTTAGACTTCAGTCACCTTCAAAGTACATGCCATTTGATTTAATACACCTATTGAGGCACTTTTTCCACTGCTGAAAACAGTTTTGAACTCATCAGTTTTGGTCCCTTTTAGTGCTTCTGCTGTTTTTTTGTTTCACCTCTTCCACACTGGCAAAACATTTCCCTTTGAGGACTTTTTTCATCCCAGGAAGCAAACAAACAAAAAAGTCACTGGGGATGAGATCAGGTGAATAGGAAGGGCAAGGTATAGGGGTCATGCTGTTTTGACCAAAAACTGCTGAACACTCAGCATGATGTGGACAGGTATGTTCATAAATCACCCTTCATGAAATGGACAGACACATTAAAAGAATCTCCAAAAAAATTCACTAAAGCCAAATACAGCCTCTCACAACAACACTAGCTGGTACACTGATGCCAGTGGGTTCCTAGAACACTTACCCAGCAGGGGAGGCCTGCACTACAGGAGGCCCACCCCCGAAAAAATAATTCTGTTGTTTTTTGGGTCCCCTTTTGTAGATTACCCACTTCAATCTCTGAGAAGTGATTTTACATTATCATAACCTTGGACTAGAGAGACGAGTGATAGAGTAAACAGACTGTGTCCCAGGGCCTTTGGCTGGGCTGAGCTCTGCCACGAGTGGCTTAAAGCAGAACCAGGCATCTTATCTCTGTGGTGTCTCCCTCCGATGTGACAGGTGGAGGGCATGCTAGTTGGAAAGCTGGTCTAAGCCCTTTCTCCGTCCTGTTCATCTCTGCTGCCTGGGACTCCAGGCAGAGAGGTTGTCCTTGGGCAAGCAGCCCCTGCCAGCACAGTTGGCTGGCACAGAGAGATCTGGAGTGGCTGCGCCCGCCAAGTCACAACCAGAGGAGCTCTGCAGAGAAAGGCCTTCCAGGAACTGGGAGTGCAGGGAGACAGGGTGGGGAGCAGAGAGAGACAAGTTTGGTGTGGCTGTTGGCAGGGCCACATCTGGAGGCCTCTTGTTCTGTGAAACATCCCCTCAGTGTGGTAATTGATTTATTTTGGATGCAGTTGGTTTGGATCTGGGTCAACGGTTGATGCCATGATACTTTGGAAGCTCACGTTTTCAAGCCAGAGATACTTGGTTTGTGCCCAAATTAGAAAAATCCTGGGAGGCATGAGGTTCCACCTCTAGGAGGCCTGCACAGTACCAATTCAGGAAGGCTGCCGTGACTTCAGTGTCACACACACACGTAGGTATGCTCACGGACACACTTTGAAATGATGTGCCTGGGACTACTGCTTGGGACTCCAGGCAGAGAGGTTGCTACAGACACACACACATACACACACACGTACACACACATACACACACACACACACACACAGAGTCACGTGCTTTCTCCATCCCAATCCTGAAGTCAGGCTACTGCTCTTATCCTTTAAGACACCTGCAATGCATGATGTGTTGACTTTGAGGGGCTTGTGGGATAGCTGAGACTGAGTTTAGTTGGTCTCTATACACTGGAGGCGTGGTTGGTTATTAAAGTGATGGACTCCCTCTGGGCTGTTAGTCAACGGCCTGTGTATGTCTTGCTTCAGTATTCTTGCTGTTTCCTCCCAATTTGGATACTGATCTGACAGGCTGACAGTGCAGTATGATTTTGTCTTTGCACATTGATTAAACCAACTCTGACATATCAGGACTGCAAGTTGCTAACTTGCTCTCAGGCCCTGGCTCCTGAGGAGTTTATAGTGTCTGTCCTAATCTCTTCTCCCCCTGAGCTTCTGCATTGAGAGTCAGAAGTGTGTGTAAAGTGGTGTTGGCTGCTTTCTGTTTGCATTGGGAGCCTCTTTCTGTTGATGACCATTTCCTACCCACAGAACACCTTACATCGAGGGGCCGGTCTGTGAGCTCCTTTGTTTCATTTCAGGAAGCATTCATTAAATATCTACCTTGGGTATTCAAAGACAAAAACTGACAAACCTTTCTCTCAACTAAAAAAAGGCAAACATAATATAGTGTTATCATTGCTGTGGGAGGCAAAGAAGTATAAGGGAACATAGGAGGGTGCCTAGCCCAGTCTTGGCAGTGGATGGCCAGGAAAGGCTTCTTGTAGGAATTGGCATACAAGCTAAACCTAAATGCAATTTGGAGATATTTAGGTGTGGAAGGACGGAGTGTGTGTGTGTGTGTGTGTGTGTGTGTGTGTGTGTATGTAGACAGCATTCAAGAAAAAGTGAAGAAAAGTTCTAGACAGAATAGATGGCATGGGAAAACACCCAGAGGCCAAAGAGAATTTGGCAAGTGAGAGAATTAGAAGCATGGGTGGTATTTAAAGTGCTGTAATATTATGGATTGGGGGTGGAGAGAGATTAGATTTGCAGGAACTAAAAAAAAACCCTAGATAATGATATATAGGCCAAGTGAAGAAATTTGTGCTTTAACCTCAGGGACTTGCAGAGCTACTGGATGATTGTAGAAGAATAGTTACATGATCAAATTTGGCTTTGAATTTAGCCGGGATCTAGAGAATGGCCCGGAGAAGCCAGCACCAGAGTCAGGGAGATGCATTGCAGGCGTCTTAAAGGATAAGAGCAGTAGCCCGACTTCAGGGTTGGGATAGAGAAAGCATGTGATTTTGAGAGATATTTAGGAATTGCAGAGGGTAGGACTTGGTGGTTTATGAATCGTGTTGAGGTGGCAACAAGAATGCCAAGATTTTCAGCTTAGACAACTGGATGTTGGTAGCGGAGCCATTCATTGCTACAGAGACAGAAAAGGCATGGCAGGCACAGGAGGGTAGGTGAAAAAGATGCGTGTATCATGGATGTGTTGACTTTGAGGGGCTTGTGGGATAGCTAAGACTGAGTTTAGTTGGTCTCTATACACTGGAGGCGTGGTTGGTTATTAAAGTGATGGAATCCCTCCGGGCTGTTAGTCAACGACCTCTGCCCTGAGCAGCCTCTCCTGCCTGTGCCCTCCCACCACCTTTCTCATCTTCACGCAGTCCCTAGATCCTTTCCAAGTTCTAGAAACTAAACAGTTCATTTTTGGCATAGCCGGAAGTCTCCTCTTCTGACTGGTTAGTGCCCTTGCCATACCAGTTTACTGTTCTTAACATCTGTTGAAGACAGTCAAGTTCCTGTGGCAGCTGATTGTAAAGAGACAAGAGCTCAGGAGACAGAGATCATAGATAGCAACACTCTGAGATTCATCAGCTTAAATTAGGCTGAAGTCTTGGAGTGGATGAGAGTCTTCAGGAAGTGCAGAGAGAGAAGAAGGGTCCTAGGGCTAAGGCATTTGGACCTGACCCTACCATAGGTGATGAGACAATAGTATTTTAAGCAGGGGTATGAGGCAACGAGTGGGACCGGCAGGACTCAGGGGAGTGCCAGAGAAGTCTAGTAAGGTTACTGTCCTCAAGGATCTTACAGTCTAATTGGGGTAGACAACATAAATATCATCCCTTGGAAAGGAATGGGCTCACGAGGTGATTAATAGGAGATGTGTAGCACAGAGAGGAGGGGGGCTAATTGTTGCCAACAACATATATTTTTTATTTTTATTTTTTATTTTAAAGGTGTGGAGTATAATTCAGGGTTAGTACCTAAGTGGTCATCGTACACCATAATATATCTTGAAGCCCCAGTGGTTGGTGCCCCATGAGAGTTTAGTCAATCAATTAGTCTCTATGGTAATCTTCAGTAGTTGAGATTTTCCTTGGGTGAGAAGGTGACTGAATGACTTTTGAGTTCCCTTTCAAAGCTTAGACTTTTGAATACGTAGGACGAGTACTTAATAAGAGTGAATGCATGTATGTGGGTCTTTGCATGGTGTGTATTTCCTCATTTCATCCCTTCAGCAGGTAAGTTAGAGGATATTGCAGAGGGAATGCACTGAGGCTTAGTGTTAAATGTTCACTAAT
Source organism: Tarsius wallacei (assembly GCA_963574415.1). Taxonomy (NCBI): domain Eukaryota; kingdom Metazoa; phylum Chordata; class Mammalia; order Primates; family Tarsiidae; genus Tarsius; species Tarsius wallacei. The sequence continues at coordinate 19,928 of CAUYQG010139341.1, read as the reverse complement.
GAGCCAGACTTCAAGTCTGGGTCTTTGGATCCAAGGTTGGCTCTTTCACACTTCTTTCGTGGTTTGCAAGCTGTGTTCTTAGAACCCATCAGGGAGACCTTGGAGTCACTGGTGATGGGGAGGGGATGAAAAACATCCAGGATGTGGGCTCCAGCTCCCAGCCTACCTCAGCCAGGGTACCAGACATTTTCCAGTTTCCTGTGTCAACCTTCTTTGAAAGTTTTCTCCCAAGGAAGCATTTTTTAGTGTGGAAAACCTGCACTGTCTAGTCTTTGAGATTATCTCTAGGTGGCCGTGGCCCTAAATCATCCTCTGAAGTTGGTGTGGGCTCCCTTGTTTAATCACATAAAAGATCCAACAAAGCACATCCCCTTTTCTAACCCTAACTATTCAGCTCCTGCCCCAGCCACTTCTCTCCGGACCTGGATCTCGGTGGAGTTGGTGGTTCTATTTGATTTCTGTCCCCTCGTCCCTTCCTGTGAATTCCTGGTACTCCAGACATGGGACAAAGGAATATAAATATTTACCAACTTGGATTCTTTCCCAGATATGCATTGTTGCCGACCCCTGTGACTACTAGCAGGACAATTTTAGTGCCTTCAAATCTTGATGAACTTATCTTTGGGTGCTTTGTGGCAGTGTCTTCCTGAAACCAGCACATATCAAGTATTTGACTTTGACAGTTTTGTTGTCCTTGGAAATTGCACTTTCATTAAAACAATGCTCTTTCCATTAAGTTTTTATTTTTTATTTTTTAAGGGCTACAATTTGCCTTGACACATGAGTTAGAGGTTAAAGAGGAAGGACCCAAGGCAAAGGAAATCCTTTTACTTTCTAACCATAAAGTTAAGAGTTACTTTTTCTGAGAACTGCCTAGAATTTAGTGACATTTCCCTACTCATAATTTGTGAACCAAAGGCCTATGCTTTTCTTCTTTTCTCAAATATTTGTTGAGCACCTACAATATACGTTCAAAGCCTAGTTCTAGACTCTGTAAAGTATACAAAGATGTTAAGAAATGGTTTTTGCCTTCAAGGGAGTTTATGATCCCAGCATGTACTTAATTAAATAATACAAGGAGGATGCAGAGAGGGTGGCCTGGAGATGGAAGTAATTAGTCTATGTCAAGGTTCCCAATGAGGACATTGGTGTGATGCCAGGTAATCCTATTATATCCTGCTCCAGAAGTATGGGGATTGGCAGCATATTATCCCACTGTGTAAGCTAACTGGACAGAAAGGCTAGCAGCGGAGATGGGATTGTTAAGTCCAATTTTAGCTGCTGGTGTGGTTGATGGTGGAGGGTTCTAGACTCAAGAGCAATTCTGGTGTTGGGATAAACTCAGATATTTCAGTTGTGTGCTTTGGAAAATCTGCTTGGTCAGCGGTAGCTTTTGATCTCTGAGCCTCTGGCTGACTTCTTGCCCACCACATCCACCACTGGGAGGACACAGGCTCTGGAGCCAGAGACCCAGGTTCAAGTTTCTGCTTTCCTTTCCCACTCTACAATGTTGGTTGCATAACTTCTCTTGCCTCAGTTTCCTCACAGTGCAAAGAGGAGATGATACCTACCTTGATGGATGGTTGAGAGAATGGGAGAGAGTACAGGGAAGGTGTTTGGCATAGAGTAGGCACTCATTAAATAGCACCTCAATACTTTTATTATGAATCCAAGGACTTTATCATGGGACCAAGGACCACAGACTGTGGTAGCCTAGCACAGATGTTACATTTACTCTCATGAGTGGTCAGGAAAGCCATGCTGTAGGTGGAATGAGGGTCTAGAGATCAGGCTTGTCTCCAGAGCCTCCAACCTTATTCTTATTCATACACTCATAAAACCTTGCATCCCAGTTTTGGTCTTCTGTCTTTGTGCCTGTTTTTGACCTTGTCTTAAGCCACATGTCTGGCGTGCAGCAACTCAGCTCTAGTTATGACCTCTTGCTTCCATCCTTGGTCATAATTTGGACTCATTCTTAGGTTAGATGGACTTTGCTCATTCTGGCCTTGTTTCTGGGATCTACATACACCGTAAGTCATTAAAGGAATGAATCACAACCTTTTGAGCTGGAAAAAACCTTCTAATACAGTCTACAATAAGGGTATTTTTTTGTTGTTGTTTTGAGTTGGAGTCTTACTCCGTCACCCAGGCTGGAGTGCAGTGTCATGCTCATGGCCATCCCAGTGTCGACCTGCTGGGCTCTGGTGATCCTTCTGCCTGAGTCTTCCAAGTAGCTGGAACTACAGGTGTGTGCTACCACACCTGGCTAATTTTTGGATTTATTGTAGAGATGAGGTCTCACCATGTTGCCCTGGCTGGTCTCAAACCCACGGGCTAAGACAATCCTCTCGCCTCGGACTCCCAAAGTGCTGGGATTACAGACTTGAGCCACCATGCCTGGCCAAGGGTATTTTTAGTAGGGGAGACCGACCACTTAGGACAATAGGGGTGAAATGACACCCCAAAGGCAAATCAAGGAGTGTAGCCCTGTCTTGACTCTCCATATAATGTTTCTCCTCCACATAGTTGCTCCAAAAATAAGCAACATCTTGAGGGCTTGGGAGGATTAATGAACTAGTGCATCCAAGGTGCTTTTGGCTGGATCACCCATTTCATAGACAAGTCTGTTTTTATCAACATCGTTCAAGGATTCATAGCATAAAGCCAGCAAAAAATGGGAGTGGAAATGTGCTGTCTTCCTCCCACCCCTGTTGCTATTCATCAGCTCCCTCCTGCCCTTGGGTTCTATATTTTTTTGCTCTGATCTGATATTCATTTAGTTGGTATTTATTCCATGTGTACAAGACTTTGTGTACTATGGGGAATACAAAGAAATAAAAGACAGAACTTGACCTGAAGGATTTTCCCATCTAGTGTGTAGAGAAGACATGTAACACTGAAAGGTTGGAAACAATACAAGAGAAAACAAAGTTAAACAAAAATGCAAAGCACTATACGATTAAATGTCAAATGATAAATCTATATCTGTGGTTCCAAATGCTAATTTACAGACTTGTGCTTGTTGATGATAACATTTTCATCAGTTTGCTGTGAAATGAGAAAAATAGGGCAAGCACTGATTATTTTATAAGACTAAATGTATTTATTTTACAGGATTTCCTGAGATTATATCCTTCCAATGTTTTAGTGCTAAAATGTGCTTTCTTTTATGAAACGTTGCAGTATAAATAGTGGTGGTTGTTTTTGAAAGCCCATAATTAGAAAAAAGAAAAGTCGGTCACATTATATTGGTTCCTTTTGAAGTTTTGCTCATCCTTGAAATCTAAAGAAAACCAGTGGTGAGCAAAAATATTTAGGGTCAAGGGGAGGAGATGTTGAGTGTGGAGTGCTCAGGGAGAACTTCAAGGACAAGGACAAATATTGATAAGGAATTGAAGAATGGAAGGATTTAATAATGTAGCGAGGTCTGAGGAGGCTTCCCCTTGAGGGAAAAGCTTTGAGAGCAAAATTAGATTATTAAGGGCAGTAGAGAGAAAAGTTAAGAAGCTCTGTCTGTTTATTTGCTGTGCCCATAAAAGGTTCATCTAGCTGTTACTACAATAAAAACTGATTTCTGGCTCCCTTGAATTAACCCAATCACTGTCCTGAACCACTTGCTGTAGTCTCTGAATCAGTGATCCAGCCCACCTTGCATTCCAGTTCTATCTTCTGTCTCACATGCCTGTTTTTTACTTGTCTTAACCTTCTTGTTTGATGTACAGCAACTCAGCCCCAGTTCTGATCTCTTGCTTCCATCCTTGACCATAATTCGGGCTTATTATTGGGTTAGATGGACTTTGCTCATTCTGATCTTGTTTCTGGGGTTTATACCCTAGGCCATGTCTTTGAAGGTGGCCCCTGTTCAGTGAGGAGGACCCAGTGAGTAGTGGGGTGTGGGATGCATCTCAAGGAGGATTAAGAGAATGGAAGAAGGTTCAACAGGATGTGTTGACTGGGTGGAGAGGGAGGAACCAGTGGCCTAAGCCTGGGGGACTGGGGCTCGGAATGGTCATCCTTGACTACAGTAAGAAGAGAGTCTGTTTGGAAAGGAAGAAGAATTTGGTTTCAGGAATGGGAAGGAATAAATGGTAAGGAGTGGAAGGAAGGTAAAAAGAGGGAGGAGGAGAAGGACCAGGTCCATTTGGAGTCATGATCAAGGACTTCTGGAAAGAGACTACATTACTCACTGCAGATCCAAGTAAGTGAAGAGAAAACTGACAAGAGTTCAGCCTCACCTGAAGGCTGCAAATTAGTGCAGGAGGGGCTGCGCAGGGGGCTGGGGAGGCCATGGTGACACACTGAGAGAATCCACTAATGCAGAGATCATAAATTTGGTCTGTGGGGATAATCATGTCTTCTGGACCAGGAGTCATGTTTCAGGATGACTGAACAGCCTGAGAACGAGGGAGAAGCCTGTCTCTTCTGTAAGCCTCTGTGTGACCTGAGGCATTCCTTTGGCAGTACTCAAATGCCCACCTCCTTTGCCTGGTATCTTCACACTCTTCATGCCTTTCCCCACTTCCTTCTCCTCCCTAGGGAGAAAAGTTCTTGCTTCCAGTAACCATGTGGCTTCAAGGCGTAGAGAGTGTTGGCCGAGGGAGCCTTCCTTCTTTGGGCCTTTCTCACTGGCTGCTGAGAGCAGTGGATCTCTTTGAGCTTATGTGCCTGTGTTCATAACTCATATTTTGCCTATTCAACCATCTTCCCACGCAGTCAGGAAGGCACTAAGCAGCAGAAATTCCTATTCACCCTCTCCCCTGTCTCTCTCTCTCACTCTCTTTTTGGTATTCTTCAGCTCTAATGGGAGATAATATTTACCTGCAGCGTTAGCTATGGGGCCGTGGGATGTGGCAGCTCCTTTCCTCCCCCATCTGTCTTTCCCTAGAAGCTTGAAAAGGGAAAAATTGTAACTGTAATCTTCAAGACTGCCTTGTTGAGATTTCAGAGGTGGCTGGGAGTAGCAAAGGGGTCTTGTGTTAGCTTCTCTAAGAAAGGACAAATGTCTTAGTCTGTGAGTTGCTATAATAAAATACCATGAAATGAGTGGTTTATAAACAATAGAAATTTATTTTTTACAGTTCTGGAGGCTGGGAAATTACAAGATCAAGGCACTAGCAGTTCGGTATCTGGTGAGGGCCCTCTTCCTCAGAGGTGACTTTCTTTTCACTGTAACCTCATTTGGTGGCAGGGGTTAGGGATTTCTCTGGGGCCTCTTTTATAAGGGCAGTAATTCCATTTGTGAGAACTCTACCTTCATGACCTGATCACCTCCCAAAGGCCCTGCCTCCTAATACCATCACCATGGGGGTTAGGATTTCAGTGTATGAATTTGGGGGGGACATACACATTTAGTTTATTGCAACAAGGAAGGAAGATGAGATTGGTGGGCTTTTGGGAGATAGGACCAGCCACTGGGCAGTCTGGGAAAGGGAGAAGCTGTCAGCCGTGGCATTCTATTTCTTACAAGTGGGCTGACTCAACTTATGGGGGATGAGAATGCTTGGATGACAGAGTCCAAGGCATTCCTGTGACTGGTCTTACTTGGTGCTGGCCAGCTTGGGCATGTCTACAGGGAAAGCCTAGCAGGTTTCACATGCCAGGCACAGCAAGCAGGGCTGGGAGCCACAGCTTCTTCCTACCTGCTGGAAAAGTGCATGAAGAGACATTTCCCTGAAAGCTCACTGCATGGTGCTGGGTCAGCCTGAGTACTCACCTGCTCTCCGACCACAAATTGAACATATATACCAAGTTGGACAGATGTCTGAGGCCAGAAATGGGAGAAGTGTCTCAGCTCAACATGGTTTGTGCATGACAAAAGGAGGAATCACTAGTGATGTTCTAAGACCTTGGTACACTCCCATCATGGGAAAGGATCATCCCTCCCCAGGATGCTGGAGGAAGAGACATGCAGGGGAAGTTGGGGAGGGATGGAAAGGAGCCCCTCAAGGTGGGAGTGAGTGGAGATGTTGCCTGTATGGGTTCTGCGTGAGGCATTTGTGAACTGGATCCCACAGTGGGCCTGAGGTTCCTCTTTCACATATTCTGCTATTGCCTTTTCCAGCCTTTCCAGCAGCTTTTCAGAAAGCCTGTTCCTGTTCTTCAAACTGCTCTTTTCAACTGTGTCATGATTTTCTCTTGCCTCCATTTGTTCTTTCGTTGCCATGGTAGCTGCTGGGGGTCTCCGACTGGTTGGGGATATCCTGCTGGTAGGCCATGGAGGCAGGAGAAGACACAGGTGATCTCAGGCTGGTGCTTCTGTGGCTCCTGGTGCTATAGGTCCCCTCTTGGCCATCTCCATCCCCTTTCCTCTGTAGTTCCCACAACTTTCTGTGCCCACCACAAGGCAAACACAGAGGAGGAAGCAAAAGTAACACTTATCTCTGTTTTGACCATTTCAGAAACAGCCAGGCAAGGCATGAATGGTCTTATTCAGGACCAAGCTGTGATGGGACCCTTGTTTGGGGGAAGAGCCCCAAGGGGATGTGATTGGCTTCCTTGTCCCATCCACAGCTAGGAAGAGCAAATAAGGCAGCAGAGAGGGAGCCAGGATTTAGCTGTGAAAATCCACTTTTGAGAAACATGAAGAAGTTGATGCCCTTGGTAGCTATGAGCTGGAACTTTTTAAGCCTATGAGCATGGAAACTGTTGTGTGGGTTTTTGACTCTGTCTTTGAGTGTCCTGTGTTTTTGGCACATTTCATTACTGTTAGCCTTTTCATCTTTTACCCTGGTTCCATCACACTTCATGGCTATTTTTCACTAGATACATTTAAAATAATTTATTTACTCATCTGTTCATCCATTCATCTAGCCATCTATTCATCCAGCCAGCCATTAACAAATATTCCAGAAATAATTATTGACTGGGCATGGTAGCTCACGCCTGTAATCCTAGAACTTTGGGAGGCTAAGGCAGGAGGATTGCTTGAGCCCAGCTGTTCGAGACCAGCCTGGGCAACATAGCGAGACATCATCTCTACAAAAAAAACTTAAAAAAAAAATTAGCTGGGTGTGGTGGCATGTGCTTGTAGTCCTAGCTACTTGGGAGACTGAGGTGGAAGGATCACTTGATCTCAGGAGTTCAAGTCCATGGTGAGCCATGATTGTGCCACTGCACACTAGCCTGGGTAGCAGAGTGAAACCCTGACTCAAAAAAATTAAAAAAAAAAAAGAATTGTTAATCACCTATTGTATATTATGTAGTGTTCTATGGGGATGCAGCAGTGAACAATATTGACAAAGTCTCTGTTCTCAAAGATCATCTGAGATAGATCAACAACAAATAAACAAAAAAATACAAGCGAGTATAAAGTGGAAGATTAACATAGGGCGATGTCATGGAATGTGATTGGGTGGGTGCTCCAAGGAAGGCTCTGTGAATAAAAGTAGCATGTAGGCTGAGATCTGAGTGCTAGGAAGCCACCACTATGGGAGAATGGGAAAGAGCATGCCCAGTGCAGGGAACGCCCTGCAGCCAGCCGAATGCCCTAAGGCAGAAGCAAGTTTGGCAGGGTTGAGAAATATCAAGAAGGCCAGTGTGAGTGAAGTGAGGAGGAGAAAGGTAGGAGATGCAGCCAGAGGGTTAGTTTCCCAGACATCTTCCCTGCCGTGCATCGTAGCCTCTTGGTTTCATCTGTCTCTGGGACTTTGGCTGCTTGTTTAAGCCCCAGTTGCTGTTGCAGTGACTGACCGAGTCCATGCATGTCAAACCTGCTAGCACTTCACTTGTGCTGTAGACTGCCTACCTCTTACCCCGAGCCACAGGCTACACAGACTCTCCTGGGGAATAGGAAGTTGGAGAGGAGATGAACTCTCAGTGATGAGCTTTTGGTCAGTGGGAGATTCAGCAGATGAATTCTTCTCTTTCCTCCACTGGACTGTCCCAAGATGCAGTTGTCTTTTTACAGTGGCCAGCTTGGTATTGGCAACACTTATGTATGAGCTCTCCCTCCTTCCCTGTCTTACTTCTCTCTTCCCTCACTCCTGCTTTCTTATGATTGTACTCCTTAATAAGGGCATCCAAACCCTTGCCTCGGGCTCTGCTTTCTGGGGAGCAAAGACAAAGGCAAAGAGGCAGGCAGCAGCTGATTTGGGCCTTGCAGGACATGATAAGGAGTTTACATTTCATTTTAAGAGCTAGGGAAGGTCAGTAGAGAATATCGAACCTGGAAGTGACATGACACGATGTACTTTTTTCAAAGATGACTTTGGTTGCTGTTGGGAGAATGGACTGAAGGGAGAGATGGATGATGGCCTGACAAGAGTGGGGGCAGTGGTGATCCTGAGGATGTGTTCCATGAAGGGCGATCATAAGACAAGGCTGCACTGAAACTGGGTGCTGGTGGTGGGCCAGGTTGCTCTCAGTAAAGGAGTTACCTCTAGGCTGGGCTTGGTGACTCAGCCTGTAATCCCAGTACTTTGGGAGGCCGAGGTGAATGGATTGCCTGAGCCCACGGGTTCGAGACCCACCTGGGCAACTTGGCGAGACCTCATCTCTACAATAAATCAAATATTAGCTGGGCGTGGTAGTGTGCGCCTGTAGTTCCAGCTAGTTGGAAGGCTGAGGCGGAAGGATAGCTGGAACCCAGCAGGTCAATGCTGGGGTGGCCGTGAGTGTGCTACAGTACTTCAGCCTGGGCAACAGAGTGAGACTCTAACTCAAAAAAAAAAAAAAAAAAGTCACCTGTCTTTTTTTCACCACAGCAGCTGTTATGGAATTCAAATATGTAGCTCAGCAAGATGACAGATTGCAACCTGCCAAGGACCTTTGTCACCTGTTGAATATAGAAAGGCTTCAACGTGGGGAACACTGCTGGGGTATGGGTATCTGAAGACCTTTGCAATGACCTCAGGGCAGTATTATTCAAACTGCTCCATTAAGGCTCCTCAGGAGAAAGGAACTTGTTGTATTCCCCACCCTGGATTAATGACACCAGCTGCCTGGAGCTGAGTTAAATGCGTGAAGTGTCTGACACATGCTCTTTCTACCTCCTTACTACACCCATAATAAATAAATCCCATGGAAAACTGACATTCAGTGGGGGTTGAATTGAAGTGGGTTCAACCTTAACCCTCACCTGGAAGATTAGTCCTTCCAGGGTTCTGGAGTTTGTGCCATTAAGGGAGGTAATACATCATTACAAAACATTCCTCTGGAGTTACCCAGGAGGCGGGAACCTGGCCCTTTTATTCGAGAGGGTCAAAGCAGCATCTGCTGTGAATTACTCTGATGGTGCCCCCGTGCGATAGTTTGAGACAAGTGTTTTCCAATCCATTTTATAGAGGAAAGATTCTAATATTTCAGGCAGTTGTGCTTTCTGCCTTTGCAGTCAAACTCCAGGGGATCTCCCCTTGATTCTGTCTTCTTTACCTGCTCAACTAAAAATAATACCAGCTCTTGCAGAATACATTGTCTATCTCTGAGGGTGCCTGACGTGAACAACTCATGAACCTCAGACACATCTTGGATTAAATAATTTTTTTCTTTTTTTAATTACAGAAAGTATTGAGGCCAGGCACAGTGGCTCACACCTGTAATCGCAGTGCTTTGAGAGGCTCAGGTGGAAGGATTGCTTGGGGTTAGGAGTTCAAGACCAGCCTGGGCAACATACCAAGATCTTGTCTCTACCAAAAAAAAAAAAAAAATTAACCAGGCATGGTGACACATGCTTGTAGTCCTAGCTCCTCGGGAGGCTGAGGTAGGAGGATCTCTTGAGCCCAGGAGTTCGAGGCTACAGTGAGCTATGATTATACCACTGCACTCCTAGGCAACGGAGTGAGATCTTATCTCAAAAAAAAAAAGTATTTTATATTTGTTGTAGAAAATATGGAAAAACACACAGAAGAAAATTAAAATTATTCTTACTCCCATAATGTACAATTAACATTTGGTAAAAATTCTTATAGACTTTCCTTGCTAAACATACACATGTATGTACACTCACATACATACACCCACATAAGTTTGTTATATTAAATGGAGATTATAGTGTGCATGTCTTGCTTTTGTATCTTGCTTTGCTGATTAATAATATGTTGTGAAGAGTATCTTGTGTCCTTAAATATTATTTTGCCATGCAATTTTAATCACCGAAAACCCTTGTTCACTTAGAATAGCAATACAAATAGCTTTTAGTTTTAAATATTTAAGTAAACAATCCAGTGGCCAATTTTATAAATGCCTGTTTGCATACAAGTCTGATGATTGAATAAGGAGAAATTCCTAGAACTGGAATAATTGGGGCAAAGGCTATGCACATATTTATGAGTATGGAGAAGTATTGCCCAGTCTCCTTCAGGAAAGTCTGTACCAATTACACCCTCTCCAGTAGTGGATTAGATTGCTCTCATTTTTGCCAATTCTGGGTATTTTAATTAGTAAGAATATCTCCTGAACTTTTCCTAAATGTGTATATTAATTACGATATATTTCAGTGAGTTTGGGGTGTTTTTTTCCCCTCAGTTATTTGGATGAAATTAATTCTTTTTTTTTTCTTCTCTGAGTTGAAGTTACTTCTGTTGCCCAGGCTGGAGTGCAGTGGCATACTCATGGCCACCCCAGCATCAACCTGCTGGACTCTGGTGATCCCTCCGCCTCAGCCTTCCAAGTAGCCGGAACTACAGGTGCTTACTACCACGCCTGGCTAATTTTTGATTTATTGTAGAGATGAGGTCTTGCCAAGTTGCCTGGGCTTGTCTCCAACCCACGGGCTCAGGCAATCCACTCGCCTTGGCCTCCCAAAGTGCTGGGATTACAGGCTGAGTCACCGAGCTTGGCCCAATTATGATCTATTTCAAACATTTAGAGACACCCATATACCCACGACCAAGATTAAACAGGTAATAATATTTGCTGTATTTGCTTCATTTCTTTCCCATTTTTAAAGAAAATAAATGTTAAAGAAACATTGTTCATGCTTATGCCTTATCCCTCACCCCAGAAGTCACCATTCCTCTGAAATAAATATTTCATGACCATATGCGTTTTTGTAATTTTGCTGCATATGTATCTATTAAAAAATATGTATATGAATTTTTGAGAGTTTTAAAGTTTTATATAAATGATATATAGAATGTGTCCTTTTGTAGTGAGATGACATTTGTTTTTAAGATTTACTGGTATTATTACTGCACACTGAGTTCTTTCTTTCACTTTCTGTATAAACTCCATTGTGTGATTGAATTTACTCCTCTTCTGAGTGGAGGCTAGGTTGCACCACTTTTTTTTTTGCTAGTGCAAGTAATGTTAAAATGATCATCTTTGTCCATGTCTTGTTGGACACATGTGTGAGACTTTCTTTAGGATACATACCTAAAAGTAGAATTGTTAAGTTTTGGAATGCACATTTTATCTGGTACAGTAGTCCTCTTTATTCCGGGGGTTACGTTTCAAGACCTCCAGTGGATACCTGAAACCATAGATAGAATCCAACGCTTTATGTACTACATATACATACCTATGATAAATTTTAATTTATAAATTAGGCACAGCAAGAGATGAACAACGACACAACAGTACTAATAAAACGTAGAACCATTATAACAATATACTATCATAAAAGTTATGTGGGCTGGGCTCCGTGGTTCAGCCTGTAATCCCACCACTTTGAGGGGGCGAGGCTAGTGGATTGCCTGAGCCTGCGGGTTTAAGAGCAGCCAGGGCAACTTGGCGAGACCTCTTCTCTACAATAAATAAAAAAAATTAGCCGGGCATGGTAGCACATGCCTGTAGTTCCGGCTACTTTGGAAGGCTGAGGTGGAAGGATCGCCAGAGCCCAGCCGGTTGATGCCGGGGTGGCCTTGAGCGTGCCACTGCTCTCCAGCCTAGGCGACAGAGTGAGACTCCAACTCAAAAAAAAAAAAAGTTATGTGAATGTGGGTTCTATCTCTCACTTGCTCACTCTCGCGCTCTTTCTCTCTCTCTCTGTCAAAATATCTTAATATTTTGGACCTTGGTGGACCAAGTCTAACTGAAACTGTGGAAAGTGAAACCTTGAATAAGGATGGACTGTTGTATGAACACATTGCTTTCCAGAGTGACTGTGTCATTTACACTCTCACCATATGCAGTGTTCTCACTGTTGTGCATCCTCGACATCACTGGAAATGTTCGGAGTTACTTAAATGTGCTAAGATAGGTATGGAATGGAATCCAGTTATTGGATTAATAGCATTTTCCCTAATTATTATTGAAATTGAGCATTTAATGTATGTTTATGGGCCATTTGGATTTCCTCATGTGAATTGTAGGTTCATATCCTTTGCCTATATTACTATCTTTTTTTTTTTTAGAAGACAGGATGTATTAAGAAGACAGAAACGCTCCCACAGTGGGAGGGACCCAAAAGGGTTGCCCACTATCAGATAGTTTTTCTTATGATCTCTGAGAATCCTTATGTATATTCTAGATCCGATTTGTAGGTTGTAAACATCTTCCCCCCCAACATAGCTTGTTTTTCTCACTGTTTATGGTGCTTTTTATTGTACAGCATTATTAACTTTAGTATGGTAAAATCTATCTGCTTTTTATGATTTTAGTTCATCTTGTTTAAAAATTCCTTCCACATAATGAGATAAAAAAGAAGTCATTTATATTTTTTAACTAAAGCTTATTACCATTCTGCTTATCACATTTTGTTCTTTTAATCTATATAGGATTAATTTTTGTATATAATGTGAGGTAGGCTGTTATTTTATCTTTTTTTTCTCCCCCTATGATTATTCCTATTTTGTGAGTAGGCATTTTTTCCCTGCTATTTTTGGGCACTTTGTTTTATTCTACTGGTCTATTTGTATATTCCTCTCATCCATGTCTCACTAATTTTGTTTTGATATGTTAAGGCAAATTCTTTCTATATTCCTGCCAAATTGTCTTGGCTGCTGGCTCTTTATTATTATATGACTTTCAGGATTATCTTATATTTTATTAGAAAAAGAAGATTTTGATTGGAATTGAATACATTTATAGGTTAATTTGGGGGTGGATTGGTATCTTTAAGCAATTTTGTTCTTTAGTTCCTGAGCATGACATATTTTTTTCTCATGCTTAGATCTTCCTTAAAGTACTTCAAGAGAGTTTACAAACTTTCTCCATATCTTTTATTATACACCCTTTTATTAGATTTGTTTTTAAGTGGTCTATAGTTTTTTTGCTACTGCATGGTATTTTTTTATCATTGTATTTTTCTGATTCTTTGTTGTAGGTGTATCAGAATTTGTATTCTTCTACACTGATTTCATATACACCATCCTTATTGCTCTCAGTGGACTATTTTTGGTAGGCTCTGTTAAATTTTGTATGTAGGCAGCATTAGCTCTAAATAATGGCAACTTTGTTTTTTCTTTATAATCCATATGCCTTTTCATTCTTTTTCTTTGCTTATTACATGGACTGGTCTCAAGTTCAAGATGGAATAGAAACAGTTTTATTGGGTGATCTAATCTGATACATCACTTCAAAGATATGTCTTGACTTAAATCTGTGTTTCTTCTGAACAATACCTTACCTCTGATCACTTTACGTGGTATAGTTGTCCACTTCTATGTTTTATGTATGTATTCATAAATTCAGCATTATATGTATAATTGTCTTCCTATTTAATATCTTTTGCTCATCATAGCATTTTATTTCATGTCATTCATTTTTTCCACTTATATTTCCTTTTTGAGGAATGTCTCATAGTACTTGTTTTACCTGAAGTTGAGTGGGAAACTCTTCTTTTTTCTCCTGGAAATGTATTTATTTCAATTTTGAGTAATAATTTAGCTGAGTATTTTCAACACTTGAATATATTATTCTATTGCTTTCTGGCCTCTATTATTATAAATGATACTCTAATTGCTGTTTCTTGTAGGTAATCTGTCTTTTCTCTCAGGATGCTTTTAAGATTTTCTCATAAATTTTGGATCTTTTGATATTTCACTAGAATATGTATAGGTTGGATTTATTTTTATTTATCCTGCTTAGAGTTAATTTGACATTCTTGACTCTGAGAATTTATGTTTCATTAATACTGGAAAATTTATCTTGTATCTCATCAAATATGGTCTCTCTGCATTCTCTACATTATCTGTTTATAGAACTCCTAGATATATTTTGGATCTTTTCACTCTATCTTTCATGTCTGTTAATTTTAATCATATTCTCCATCTTTTTAATTTCTCTGGGTTGTGTACTGGGGAGTTTCCTCATGTATGTTTTCCTATTTCCTGAAACTCATTTTAGTTGTATCTAATCTGATAGTTAACCTATTTGTTGCTTTTAATTTTAATGATTTTATGTTTCATTACAAGAAATTGTGTTTGCCACTTTTACAAATCTATCACTCTTTTCATTTCATTGTATTTCATTGTTTTCTTTCTTTATATGCCTAATCCTCTTGTTGATTGTATCAGTGAACTTTTCCTTATGCTGGATTATTTTCTTGTGTGATTTTAAAGTTTTTATTGAAAGTTCATGTCTAGTGGTGCTTGTTTTTCCTATGGAAATGCAGTATACTCTGAGTCATGAGAGTAGCCTCATAGAGTGGCTTTTTTTGATTCTCTTACTTGATACTGAAGTGTAATTTTTTTGACTTAGGAATTCTTGAACCCTACTGAACATGTAGAGTAAATTCAGCCTGTAAGTCCATGTAACATACAATCTTGGGTTTTGATTTCTTAGGGTTTTGCTTTTCTCACCCAGAGACAGAAACTCTGACTTATCTCCTTTTGAAAAAAGAAAATAAACTTATCTCCTTTTGCTGTAGAGTTTATTTTTATGCAGTTTATTTAACTGAAGGAATAGTTCTTTAAGAGTCACAGCTTAGTGCAGGGTCTTAGTTCCAATTTGTGTTTACATGTGCTCTTAAGATCTTTTGGGCTGGGCTCGGTGGCTCAGCCTGTAATCCCAGCACTTGGGAGGCCCAGGAGAGTGGATTGCCTGAGTCCGTGGGTTCGAGACCAGTCCGGGCAACTTGGTGAGACCTCGTCTCTACAATAAATAAGAAATAAGCCAGGTGTGGTAGAGCATGCCTGTAGTTCCGGCTACTTGGAAGGCTGAGGCAGAAGAATCACTGGAGCCCAGCAGGTTGATTTTGGGGGGGCCATGAGTATACCATGGCACTCCAGCCTGGGCAACTCAAAAAAAAAAAAAAAAAAAGATCTTTTTGCTTGCTCTTGGTTGGACATTAAAACCCACCCATTAAATCCTCTTGGTTATTAGGACGAATCACTGCCCTGGGACAGCTGCAGTTTTGATTCATATGCTTACTCCTTTGTTTTTCATTTCCTCCTAGAGATTTCCTTTTATGTCTTGCAAGTTCAGCAATGTAGCTTTTTAAATATACTTGAAAGTATATTTCTGTACTTTCGTTTTTGTAGGAATTTGTAGTAGCAGGTTTTCTTATTCTGCCATCTTTCTAGTACTTGGATCCTTGAATGACTTTTACAAAGAGAACACCCTAAAATAGGGAAGCATAAACTATTCCCTGGGACACACACACACACACACACACACACACACACACACACACACACACATACACACACTCCTTGAAGACTTATAACTACAGAGTTCCTAATGGAAAGGTTAGTAAGAGTGTCGGACGGAGCATAGGGAAAATTTGAGGAAGGATGTGGGGGAGAAACAGCAGTGCATTAATGGGCAATTACTTTCTGCCCCCTCAGATGGTACGTGAGTGCTTAGCTAATGGCTGTTCACTTAGAAAAGTGATCACTGGTAGGGCCTTACCAGCAGCTTCCAAAAATATCTTGCCCAAAGTGATTGAGTCTTTTTAAAAAACAAAATTTCAGAATCAGGAGACAGGGAAATCAAGTTCTAGTGAGGGCAGATTTTAGAAGCAAAGTGGAAACCACAAAGGGTGTTGGTGATGAGGAGTTGAAGGACTGCCGCTTTTCTCTAGCTGTAACAATAAGAAGGAGAAGCAAACAGAAGGAAAAGCAGGGGTGAGGGCATACAGGCTAGAGCTAAAACGAGTGTAGGAGTTTTCACTGCAGACAAAGCTGATCTGAGGGGAAAACTTACTCTCCTGGGGGCCTTGTGACCACATTTTTTAGTATCCAAAGTGTCAGGAGAAGTCCCATTCATCTGAGATCCAGTCGATAAGCCTTAAGCCAATGATGTTGGGTTATGGTCACTTTTCTTTTCAACTTGGGTTTTTCTTCAGTTTCTGTGGAGAATATGTATCTTTAATCTTGAGTTTGGAGCCCTGTGCAGAGCAGTGAGGACATCAGAAAGCCAGAGGTGCAGCTCTGAGTTCACTCCAACTCCCAAAGGCTGTGGCTTACCAGATAGGAGGGAGAAAATGAGAGGTGCTCCACTGGGAATGATTGCATCCCATGCTATGCTCTTGATGAGTCCTGTGATCTTGAGCAATTTATTGGTCTCAACTGGTTGTGATTCAGCAATGCTTGGAAACATTTTTTGATTGTTGCAGTTGAGTAAGGGGAGTGCATCCACATCCAGTGGTTAGAGGCCAGGAATGCTGCTGAACACCCTACAGTGCAGGGACAGCCTCCCAAGACAAAGAACTATCTGTCTCAGAGATGTCAATGGTGCTGAGGTTGAGAGACTCTTATCTACATCTTTTCTACCTATACAATGGGGGGGTTAGATGTGCGTGGCTAGATTAGGTAAGCTCTATATTCAAGTTGCCCATCTACCTAACACATACCACTTTAACCCACACCATGTCTATAGGAACATGAGCAAAATGACATGAGTTGAAAACATTCTCCCCTTTTCTACCAAAGAACAAAATAATGTACTCAAGATGTGAGCTCTATAGGTTTACTGGTGATCACGGTATCTGCCTCCACGCACCAGGTCATTCATCTTGTCATTTTATGTTTGCAAGTTGTGCTTGTACCTGTGAGGGTAGGGTTGAGGACCATCTTTCTTGAGCTGAACTGATTATCTCCAGAACAGGCTGATCACTTCTCGCGTCTCCCACATTTTCACAGACTCTATGAGGTCCATGTCCTGCTTGTGTCCACTTGGTTCTGTTTGTAGTTACCATCGTTTATGTATGCATGTATTCATTCATTTAATAAACATGTATTCAGTTCCTAATGCAAAAGACAGTGCATTAGTTACTATGGAGAACGCAAGGATGAATAAGCCGAGCCCTTTGCAATGTAATGGGGGAGAAGGGATTCGTATCCCACAGTGTCTGAGGCAGGGTGACATAGAGTGCCGGCAGTACTCAGAAGAGAGGGCGATCACTTTTGTCGCATGATCACAAATTGCTTCATAAGGGAAGTATTCTATGAACTGGGCTTCTAAGTCTAAATAGTTTTTTTGACAGGTGGCTATGGAGGAAGGGGGAAGGAAGGAAGGAAGAAAATAAGGAATGATAACGTGGGAGGAAAATATCAAGGTGTTTTGGAGGCCTGGTGAACAGTCCTGCTTCACGGGAGTAGTGGAAGATATGGCTGGGAGCATAATGGGATGGTGATAAGGACGTGGACTGGGTGATGTGGAAGATTTCTTTTAACCCTGCGAGGATAACATCTCATGATTTGATGGTTATATTTGATAGGCCCTAGAAAACCCATCCATTCAACAGAACAATAAATTTAGAGGCACTGGAGATACAGCATTGAACAAGCTCTCGAATTTCATGGCACCGGAGCTGGGGATAGGGTCAGATATGAGCTGTGCCGTGACTTGTGGTGGTGGAACCTGGAAGATGGGTTAGAAGGCTCTGCCCATCTCTGAGCAGAAGGTATAAAGTTCTGACTTGAGGGGTAGTGGTGCCAATGAAGAGGACAGAAAGACTGTGACAATGGCATAGAGAGAAAAAGTGGCCAGGCTTGAGGATTGGTTGGTATAGGAGTTGGAGCCAAAGATGCATCCAAAGTTTTTTTTGTGCCTGAGTTAGTGGGAGAGTTTGATGCTGCAAAAAGAATTAGAGCTGGTTTGCAGAAAAAAGATGAGTTTGTTTTTAAACCAGCTGATTCATGGTGCTGACAGGCTATCCAGGTGGAGGAGCCCATTTGAGCAATTGTGAATATGGTACCAGATTTAAAAAAAATAGAGCCAAAGGTAAAGACTTGGGAGTCTTCCAGATATTAGCTTTAGTCAAAGCCACTCAGGTGAATGAGATCACTGAGAGAGTGTATATAGTGAAGAAGGTGGGAAACAGAAGCTGAGGAGTGTTCACACTTAGGAGGTGGGGGAAGAAAAGGTGAAGAAGATGAAGGGGCAGGGGGGAGGTAGGAGGAGGACAGTAGTCTGGAAATGCTCCTAAGGGTGTGGGAGGGGAGGAAAGACAGTTCATGCTGAGTCCTGGATGCAGAAGAATGTGTATACACCCGGTAGCCTTCAGGGAAACACACTCTGGCATGAAAAATCCCTTGGGATGTATTTAAAGTGTTGAGCCACCTGGTCATTTTATCACTTCTTAGTGCTTCAGCCAGAGGGTGAAGAAGGAGAGGGAGAGGAGGAGGCTCTCTAATGAGTCATCCCTTTTGCACTTTAGGAATTTCGATAGGTTTGCTGGGAGAGGGAGGGGGAGGGGGAGGGGGAAGGAGAGGGAGGAGGACAGAGAGAGGGAGAGGGCTGCTTGATTTATTTTGTAACAGGTTCCTGGGGAACTCAATAAGACTACAGAAGCCATAGCCTTGCCCCCGAGACGTATGCCACCAAGGGGAAGATATCTGGGGACTTCCTGTGGCTGGTTTTGTCTGTACCATCCTTTTCCCTGAAGCCTGGATGGTCAGGTGGCTATGTGGAGATTTGAAGCTCATGCAAAACCTACAGTTTCCAGGCAAAGGGATTTTTCATTTTCTGCCTTTGACCATGGCATGAAGGAGGCTCTGGGCCCACTGCTTGGCTCTCATTGACTCCTGAGTGACCCCAGGCTCTCTACTCTGGGCTCTTGAAACTATTCTCATTTAACCTTAAGGTTCAGGCCACGACTACCCCTTCAGCTTGTATCTTGCAGTAAGGTTGTCATAGTCTGTTCCTGCTGCTATAACAAAGGACCTTAGCTTGGGTAATTTGCAAGCAGCATAAATGTATTTCTCACAGTTATGGACACTGGGAAGTTCAAGATCAAAGCACCGGCGGGTCTAATGTCAGTTGAAATCATGGTCTGTGCTTCAAAATGGTGCCTTGAATCCTGTTTCCTCCAGAGGAGATGAAGACTGTGTCTTCACATGGTGGAAGACTGAAGGGTAAAAGGATCCTAACTAGTTCCCTCCAGCTTATTTATTCATTTAGAGTCAGAATTGCCCAGGCTAGAGTGCAGTGGCACGATCATGGCTGATAGCAGCCTCAATGTCAGGGGCTCAGGTGATCCTTGAGCCTCAGCTTCCTGAGTTGCTGGGACTACAGGTGTGTGCCACTATGCCAGGCTACTTTTTTTTTTTTGTAGAGACAATAGCCTAGGCTGGTCTTGAACTCCTAGACTCAGGTAATCCTTCTGCCTCAGTCTCCCAAAGTGTTGGGATTACAGGTGTGAGCCACTGCACCTGGCCTACCCTCCAACTTTTTTATATGACACTAGTCCCATCCATGAGATTGGCCCTGATGGCCTAATCATATATTAAAGACCTCATCTTCATGTGTCTGTTGGCTGCTCGGATGTCTTCCTTTGAGAAGTGTCTATTCATATCCTTTGCCCATTTTATAATGGGGTTTGTTTTTTTCTTTCCTGCGCATTTAAGTTCCCTGTAGATCCAGGATGTTAAGCCCTTGTCCGACCTGGAGTTGGCAAATACTTTTTCCCAGTCTGTAGGCTGTCTCCCTGCTCTCTTGATGGTTTCTTTGGCTTTGCAGAAGCTGTTAGTTTAATGAGGTCCCACTTGTCTATCTTATCTCTTATGGCTTGTGGGTTTCGGGTTCTGTTCAGGAATTGGATGCCAGTTCCAATTTCCATAAGGGTATGTCCTTCATTTTCAAGGGTTCTTATGGTTTGAGGTTTT
>CAUYQG010139338.1:0-29812 GCA_963574415.1 Tarsius wallacei | reverse complement strand
ATTCATATTGTTTTGTTGCTGTGGGTGACTTCATAATATTCTTCTGAACCTCTAAGATGCAAGAAGACCACAATGAGAAAAATATTTCTGGTATGAATGGCAACCCTAAACACCTGAAGATTTAAGGTTGCCAAGCAGGACATCGGTAATTGTTTGGAAAGGACAACATTTTTATCACCAAAAGGGAAATAAGACAAAAAGATAAAGAGTTTTTTTCTTGAGATTGTATAAAATGTCACAATTAATAGCTTTGGGTCAGACTGGAATCATGGCCTTCATTTGTTATACTACAAGTAAAATACATAATATGTAGAAACTTCCATTGTGTCAATTGCAAAAGGAACAGAATCAAGTCACCTAATCAAAGGTAGTATGATCATTAAATGTGATAAAGCATATAAAGTGCCTTTCTTAATAAATCACTCAAAATCTGGTAGCGTTACGGTTATTTAGAAATGAGATGGACGTTGGCTGAGGAAAACTGACTATCCCTCATCTCCAAGAGTGGGTAAGGTTTGTTACAAGTTATTCCCATCAAATAATCCAACGCTGATCCATGGTAGATGAGAGAATGTTAGTTGGGAGTTTCTGAGAGTGATATTTCTCATTCCCAAGAGGGAGTTTCAAAAAGTCTCTCTTTTTACTCTTCTGATGTGAACATGAGACAATGTCACCTTGTTTGGTACCGGTAGCCATTTTACCACTATGAGAAATCATTTGGGGAACCAGCCTTGGGAAGAAGCCACAGCCAGAGCATGTCAATGGAAAACATGGCCCTTGTTGCCATGACTAAGCCACTAATCAGCCTTCTTACTACAGGGCTTTTGTCAATGTAAGTCAATACATTTCTTTATTGTTTAAGCTACTTTAATTTTGGTTTTCTATTCATTGCAACTAGACAAATTCTAACTCATATACTCTGTGTAGCTCATGGAGAATTCCATTTTTAAGCAAATATAAAAAATTAATTCAGTGATCTTTTTAAGTATTTTGACCTTTTAAATCTATTTCCAATTTGACACTGGAGTAAGGAAGTTTTCCTTGAAACTTTCAGGTTAGTTTCCCTTGAAAATTGTATTGCAGTAAGGAGAGAATCTGAAAAAAGGAACAAGGTAATTATATGCCACCTTGTGAACAAATATCCTTAACTTCTCTGCCTCCCTTAATCATTTAGTATTCATAGAGATTTTCTCAAGTCATTTGTTTGAGCAATGCTGATATTTGTGACACATAACTTTCTTAAAAGTCTGATGTTTACATTATTTTTCTTGACTTTTTCCACAAGAACAAAAACAAAAAACAGGTGGCATTTCATCATTGTTGTAGTATAACCTCATTCCTTCCATATCTTTGATTATTATTTATGCTGATAGTTTAGAAATTTATTCTCACCCAAACTTTCTTTGAATTCCAAAGTTACATATTTAGCTGTCTCCTGGAAATGTTTACTCGTAATTTGGAAACTTAAATCTAGTGTCCAAAAGTGGATATCGTTTTTCCCTCTAAAACTTAATCTGTCTTTTCTTATCCTCTTTTTAGTGAATGCTGTTGTTATTCATCCAGTCTTCTAAGTTATCCTATATTCTTCCTTGTCACCGACTTTCAAAGATGACCAAGTACTGTTGATTATATCAACTTATCATCTATCATGGTAATCTTCTTTCTTGCATTTCCACAGCTTTTCTTTAAGTCAAGCCTCGATCATTTTTTAACTTATCTACCAAAATATGCTTCTAATTTGTCAGATGATCTCTTGTCTTTTTCTTTTGCATTTATTATCCACACTGTTGCTACAGCAATCTCTTCATTCCTCAAACTAGTTGTCATGGCATTTTCTGCAATCCATTGCCCATTTAGTTAGCATTGAAAATTATCTAAATAATGACAGACTTTTAATTATTTATCACTTTACAACCTTAACTCGTGCAGCCCTCACCACTCAACTTTCATACTCTTTTTTCTTGGGCCACAGCTCCTTCTGATCAGGATCTTATTATGCCATTTAATCGCTAATCCTCCCCAACCAGACCATGAGATCATCTGATTCCTTTTGAGTGTGCAGTACTTACCTGTGCGATGGCCTGGAAGAGGTGCTCTCTAATTACTTATTAAATTAATGAGTGAACAAATAGGCAATTTTCAAAATTGTTAGAAATTAGAGCAAAACCCATAGTTAATTAATTAAGAAAATTTTAATAGTGTTCATACATTGATGAAACAAATTGAGAAATTAGTCCCACTATTCTGCCTTTTAAGGCATTCTAAAGAAGATTTGCCTTCTCCGAACACCAAAATATTGAGTACAATATAGAAATACTTGTTAAAGAATAGCACTATTCACAATAGCAAAAGCATGGAACCAACCCAGATGCCCATCGAAGGTGCACTGGATAAAGAATACATGATGGACTATCACACAGCCATAAAGAACAAAATTGCCTTTGCAGCAACATGGATGCAACGGGAGACCATCATACTAAGTGAACTATCACAGAAACAAAGAACTGAATACCACATTTTCTCAGTCATAAGCAGGCCCTGATCACTAGTCACATAAGCACAAGGTGGGATTGGCAGATGCTGGACATGCTTGAGAAGGGAGGGGGGTCACATGGTAACACACTGGGTATCTGGTCCACTATTAGGGAAGAGAGGGCCAGCTGGCAGTCCTAACTTTGCCGGTATGCAACTTACTTGTGCTGTAAATCCTCACTTATACCCTATAATTCTAAAATAATAAATAAAATAAAATCATGTTGGCATTAGAAACTAAAAAAAAAGTATATATTTTGGTTCTTTCAATACTTTATGTACAAAGACATAAAAAAAAAGCAGAGGAATTAATTCTGAATACCTTGATGATGGAGTATGTAATTTATTGCTTTTTGCCAGATCACTGTTTTTCTTTTAAAGGGATTTTTAGAAAGCATTTTAAATTATAGATTTGAAAGACTAACTCAATGTGTAAATATAAATGAGACTTGATTATTACAAAATACACTTCAGAGTGCCTATATATCCAAATGATGTTCTGTCATAGTATGTAACTAGGCTATGCTTAAAATATCTATGAAATTATTTTCAGAAATAAAATGCAGAATCCAAAAGGAACTAGCACCACTGTTTATTTAAAAAATACATTTTTAAAAACTAAGATATCATTCACTTTTTAATCATCCATCAGATGTATTTTTGAAACAATGTTATGAATACATAAAAGTTATACATTTTTACAGAGTACTTATGATATTTTGATAAAATCTTACAATGCATAATAAGCAAACCAGTGTAACTGGGATATCTATCATCTCAAACATTTATTATGTCTTTGCATTTAATTAATGTTAACTATAGTCACTCTATTGTGCTATTAAACATTAGATCTTATTCCTTCTAGCTGTATTTTTGGGCACATTAACCAAACACTTTTTTCCTTCCCCCACCACTACACTTCTCAATTTCTGGTAACCTTCATTTTACTCTCTACCTCTATAAGATGTGTGTGTGTGTATATATATATATATTAGCTCCCACATATGGATGGGAGATATATACATATATCATATAAATTACTCTGTATTTTACTCTCAGCCTCTATAAGATATATATATATATATATATATATATATATATATTAGCTCCCACATATGGATGAGAACATGTGATATTGGTCTTTCTATGTCTTGCTTATTTCATTTAACACGATGGCCTCCAGTTTCATTCATGTTGCTGCAAATGACAGTATTCTTTTATTGCTAAGTAATGTTCCATTGTGTATATGCACTATATTTTCTTTATCCATGAATGCATGGATGAACCCTTAGGTTTATTTCATATCTTGACTATTGTGAATAGTGCTGCAATAAATATGTGAGTGCAGACATATTTTTGCTATACTGATTTCTTTTCTTTTAGATGTATACCTCACAGTGAGTTTACTGGATCATATGGTAGTTCTATTTTTAGTTTTAGGTAACTTCCATCGTGTTTTCTATAATGGTTATACTAATTTACATTTCCACCTCACCAACATCCATTAGTATTTATCTTGCTAATAAAAAGTCATTTTAACTGGGGTAAAACGATAGCTCATTGTGATTTCGATGAGCATTTTTATGATGATCAGTGATGTTGAGCATTTTTTCATATACCTAATGGCTATTTATATGTCTTCTTTTGAGAAATATTTGTTCAGACTTTTTGCCCATTTTTAATTGGATTGTTTGTTTTCTGCTATTAAGTTGCTTGAGTTCTTTTAATATATTCTGGTTATCAATATCATATCATCTACTCTGTGCCTCATTGGGGACAACACTGGGAATAACAATGATCAAAATAGACAAAACCCTTTTACTTCAAGGTGCCAATATTTTAATGATGCTTAATATCAGTTCTACCTCATCTAAAGTCTAACACACGCACACACATACACACACACACACACAAACAGGAGTCCTTGATCATATTGATATTGTTATCTTTAAGCAAAACAAATGAATACATTACATATATTGAAGAAAGTTAATGTTTATACTAATCTAGTTATTAAATTCAAAGTTCTGCTGTTATTCAACTTCAGTAATGAGGTTGTTTAAAAACCATAACTTTCTTCACCACTGACTGTGGTGAAGAAAGTTAAAAGAATAGTCATCATTTGTCAATTGATGTAATCTTATTTACAAAATAAATTTAAGACATAATAGGGGTTCTCACTCATAAGTGGACCCTGAACATTTACCATAATACTATAAGAAAGGACTGGCAGTAGCTGGAAACTGCCAGGGGTGGCGGGGGGGACACATAACATTAATAAGAGTACATGATCTCAAACCAGGCAAAGTGGGGACCAAAGGTAGGCCCAAACTTTACCTGTACGATGATGACTTGTATACCTAATCCTGAATTGTGCCCTACATCTTTAAAATAAAATAAATAAATAAACTAGGTTAATACTTTGTGACTTCTACTTTTATTTATATTATGAATCAAATATTTCACCATCCTACTACCTACCCCATGGTGGATGATGGTGGCAGATGATACCATCAAAGTATTTGCTGGCACATATTAATAGGAAAGTGTGCAAAACACTTGGCTATTTTGTGGTAGTTATTAATTGTCTGTATAATGCAGTAGTCGGTCCTTTAACCGAAGCTGATTGAGTTAATAATTGAATGTTTGAAATAGTAATTCACAGTCGGCTTTCTCTATGTGTTTGAATTTACCATGGTAACCATGAATTGGTTTTGTGACTGTTTGGTGTATTGCTTTAAATTGAACTGATGTGATTAATAATTGAGTGGCAATTATAAAAGTTGTACACTCAATGCTTCATTATCTTGGTTATTTTCTATCTATTATACTCCTATACAGATACAACTTCCCTCTTGCAGATTACCATCAACAAAGCAACAGGTTATGCCTGTTAAACGTCATATAGCTTAATCAAAGCACTAATATGAACATCAATTTTACATTTTAATTATTTTTAGTTCTAAAAGAGTATTTTAGAAGATATAATGTTGAAAGCGCCACTTGAGTATACTTATAGAGTGATATTAATCATTTGAGTTCACTGTACCCTCATATTTTTTGTTATTCAACTTTTCTTTGAAGGTATCAAAACATTTACTTTGAAACACATAAATCTATCTATTTGCTTTTGTGAAACAGTAGGACAGCACCTGTTTCACAGACTAGCAAATGAAAAATTAAATTTTTATATTGTTTTCCCCAGTCTGTCAGCAATAGGGCAAAGGGAAAAGTTTATATTGATTTTCTTTCAGTTTACCTTTTGTGTGTGTGTGTGTGTGTGTGTGTGTGTTTTCCTGCTAGACACCATTAGAATGATCCTCTTAGAAGAAAATTTCTATCAGTTTTTTCTATTCTAAAATGTTTAATGCCCTTTTATTATCCATATGATTTCTCTCATTCTTTGCTCTGACATTCAGTGCCCTACATAATCTGGCCAATGTTCTGAATTCTCTTTTTTAAGTCAGTTTAACTCAAGTTCTACCTATAACAAAAACATAAGAAGATGTATATTTTAGAAAAAAAATCTATCAATGTGAAGAATGAATTTAGAGAGAAACTTGAGACAAGCAAGCTATGTAGGTTTTAATATTAGTTGTTGTGGGAGATAATAAATTAGGTGCGAAGTAGCAAGATAGAGACCAGCAAATCCTGTGAGACATGCAATCTTATAATGGTCCTCAACTGTAGAGTGTTTTAAATGTAATAAACATTAAGAGGTATTGGGTACAATATGGTTGATTAAGGGAGACATATTATGTGATCACTTTATAGTTAGATCTTCTCCATTCTATGCCAAATGACCACCTCTGTAAATACAGCCAGTCCTCTGACAAATGTACATTACCAGGTGCACAATTTCAGATGGACAATTAAAAAATTATAGTTAGGCAGTCACTATGAAAATTCCATAAATAACTCAGATCATTTAGATTCATTTCAACAGGTCTTTCTTGAGTGTCCACTGCATTCAAAACACAAATAATGATTTATGAAACTGTTTCAACTTGAATAAAGAGAAGATGTCAAGTTGTAGGGACTGGGAGTGTTATAAAAGCTTATTTTTACATTTTGAAAGAGGAGGTATGTGTTCTTTTTTGTACTAGATTATAAGTACATAAGTAATGAAGTTACTCATAGGCAATATTAGAAAGAACTGAATAATAGTGTGCCAAATCTCTGTTTAATCATAGAAGAAATACCTTCTTTTCCAAGCTGCTATATAATGTGGATCCATATACCGAGGGAAGGATGACCTAATTTATTTCTAGGTGTGTTCCATGAAAAGCAACATGTGGTAGAAAAGAGAACAGAAAACTGGGCGTGTGAATACCTGGTCCTGGTGTATTGTATTTATTAGCTGTTAGAACTAGGCCAGATATTTCAACTTTGAGTTTAAAGTTCCTTTTCTTTATTAAAGAAGTTACTTCCTTAACAATAAATTAATGATGTTATATTTATACCTGAGAAAAAATGATTAAATTGTCAACGAAAAAAATCTAAATTTGAAAGTCATTTTTAAAAAGAGTAATTTGGATATAATATTACCTTCACAAAAAATTTTTAGTGGAATACTTTTAATTATAACTGAACTATTTATAACCAGATGTTCTAGCATTTTGTATATGTGACAAGCAATGCTATTATTACAGAATTATTTTAAGTAGCTCATAATAGAGAAACATGAAGATATCCATGCTTGTGCATTCAAATTTTAAAATTCCACAAGGGCTTCTCATTCTGATAAAACATCATATTTTAAATTTATTTGGTTTCTATGCATACTTCCACTTAAATCTTAATTGGATTTATGCCTCAGGATTCTAGTCAGAGAACAATTAAAAAACATTAGCCACCTGAACATTAGTTCATCTGAGCAACATGAAATTAGTCTTTTTGCTGATTTTTCATTAATATTTTTTAGAACTACATTTATCTCTGTGGATTTATTCAGTCAAAATTTGTGTTATCTGTGCAAAGAGCTCAAATCACTTCAAAAGGCAACTTAATATTAAAAATCATAATTGTTGTTTACAATAGTCATTTTGTTTTCTGCTTCTTTGTTCTGTGGAGAGACCAGAGATGTGAAGAATATTAGTGACTACTCTAATCCAGGCCATGCTCTAGGACTTGAGGGGGCTCATTCCATAAATAAACATTATTTGTTACAGTTCATTTCCCTGTTGCTTCTTTAGGGAAATGAATATGACACTTCAATGCCGGAAAAGAAAGAGCTTGTGAATAAAAACAAATTGCTACATTTCAAATGTCACCATAGACCCATACGGCATTTGACCTAGGAAAAATTCTCAACTAGAATAACTCCTCCTGCCCTCACTCCATCAATGAAAAATGATCTTCTGCTTCTTTGGCTGGCGTGTAGATATGAAGTGTTTTTGTGTAACTTAGGTGGAATATTTTGCACTAAAAATAAAACAAATATAACTGCACCTTACTCATTTAGAGTTACCAAGTGAATATTTTTCCAATAAGACTGGGGGGAAACAGTTCCAAGGCAAGAGTGATTTTTGAGGCAGATATCTGCTAACTCGTTTTACAAACTCATGATAATATACAATGCTTCACATATGCCAAAAATATTTCTCAATGTTTGATAACCAAGTTCTGTAGTTTTTATATTATTAATCATTTTGTGATATTACTACTTCATATTAATATATTGTTTGTTCATGTGACTTAATATATGTTAGTGTCATTTATGTTCATTGCAATTTTTTCGTTAATAGTAGGGCCTCAATACCCTAATTTCTGAGATCAAGAAACTGAGGCACATAGAGATTTAGAAAATTGACAGAAGTCAAGCAGTTACTTAATACAAACCAGAACATCACCTGTGTCAACAGCAATAAATACATATAGTTTACTTACCCTTCAGGAAGTACTGGCTGTGTATTCCCATTTCTAGTCTTTATTAAAATGTGGCAGTGAGATTTTGAACCATGTGTTACAACATATACAAACATATGCTATCATTAAAGGCACTAATACTAGCCGGTTTTGAATTGGGGTAAATCTTATCGTTCCATGACAGAGTTTCTCAACATACAATGCCTGTGAAGCCTGTGAAGGAACTATATTGAAAAAAAATTAAGTTTAAAAAATTATGAACAATTTCTTGGAAAACATAATATTTGATAACTATATTCTTTTTTTCTCTAAGGAAAGGTCAATAAAACCAAACCATTTTATAAAAGTGTTGCCCTTCATTCCCTCACCTTCAAAGCTAAACTATATTGTGGTGGTGTTCAGTGTACTGCAAGATATGCAAAAAACAAAAACAAAAAAACGATCTTGGTAATCTCCTCAACTTCTATTGTCTTTTTTTTCCTATCATTGTACCTTTATTCACTTCTGGGAGCCTCCCTTCTTTGCTGCTGTGCCCCGTGTTTTATTGATAAATTTGTGATATAGTTTAGATTGCTGATAATTGCAAACATTGACTATGGTTTCTAAAATGTTTCTTCTCTGGTTGTTGATGTGTTGCTTTGAGGCCAGGAATAGTTGGTGCATGAGGGATGCCAGGAAGGGATGAAGCATAAGTGAGAGCCTTGGTGGAAATAGACCCTCCCTCTGGACTTTTGCTGATAGAGGTAATTTAACTCTTTACTTTTTAAAAATGCAAATTGACTTGTATTTTCTCTTGATTACAAATAATAGCAAACTAAGTAATACAATGGAGAAACCAATTTAGAAAGTATTAGTGGATTACCTTGGGAGATATAACTTGTATTAATTATAATATTAATTTGCCACTATAACATACCATAAAAATAGTAAGAATTATATTTGCATTGCCTCATAAACTGTTGTTGCTTCTTTGCTGTAAGTTCCAAGAAGATAAAGAACACTTTTGTTTCCTCTATAATCCATGACCCTACAGCTACCATGGTCTGTGGCACAGAGTAGGTGTTCTCTAACTCTTCATATAAACAAAGAAAGAAAAAAGAGATGAAGTAAGAACAGAGGAAGAAAGAAAAATAAGTCCACCATTGTTTCTAATTCAGAGACAAGAAATAAGTACAGGAGACTATTATAAAAACTTTAAAAATAGAACAAAAATTATACAAACAGCCCAGAGAATATTCATTATGATTCTCTTAAATGTTACCATGGATTGCAGTCTCTTGGCATAAAAACAAAAGAATCATAGAACTTTAGTATAAGATAACATCGAAAAAAAAAAATCTGGCCAACCTGGACAATTAAAGTCTATATAGGCTTACCTTTTTATTTTGTCTAATATGTAATACAGCACACACAAATTAGGAGAGCTACATTCAGCACTAAACACTGTCTGTGAATTATGATGACCTCATTAACAACTACTTCAAATTTCAGAATTGTCAGAATAAGTAGGACTATATTTTTAAAATTCAGATTCAATAATTTGAAGTATTCTACTTTAATTTACCTGCTTTCTTTCACAACAAAAAAACCCACTCAACTTTGTCATCACTTATTTACTGGTGAGCCTTGATAGAACATTCATCCTACTAAATAACATAGGATAAATATTGTTTTAACTTGATTTACAACAACGGCCTGAAAGAAGAAGTAGTACTTCAAACACCTAATGGCTTGAATGTGAACACTTCATTAACATATGTTCATATCTTCTTATTTTCTCAAATAAGGTGAGAACCCTTTGGGAATGTTTTAACATTTGCTAGAATACAAGATTCAAACCCATTCTTATCAAAACAGCTACCTCCTTTAACTGTTCTGGTTTCTCTAAAGTATGTCCACTGTCTGACCTGGTATTAAATTTGAGTACATTAAATAAAAATACTAACTTAGTGAGTACCTGCCTAAATGTATATTTTTCAAGATTCTCATGAGATTTACTATTTCTTTTTTTTTTTTTTTTTGAGTTGGAGTCTCACTCCATCGCCCAGACTGGAGTGCAGAGGCCGCTCCCGGCCACCGCAGCCTCGACCTGCTGGGCTCCGGAGATCCTTCCGCCTCAGCCTTTCACGTAGCTGGAACTACAGGCGCGTGCTACCACGCCTGGCTGATTTTTGGTGTATTGTAGAGATGAGGTCTCGCCAAGTTGCCCAGGAGGGTCTCGAACCCACAGGCTCAGGCAATCCACTCACCTCAGGAGCCTATTTCATCTCCTTAAGGGCAATCATAATTATCCTGGCACATTAAACAAACTTTCCATTTTCTGCGTCTCATTTGTTTACAAAAACATTATTCTGATGTATTAAGTATCCATTTATATACATAATAGAATTAATATAAAACTTGATATATTTATCAGAAATCCATCACCCTAACATTACCTTATGTTTAATTTGCATTGCATTTTATACTCTCAAGTACCTCCTAAACTATCAGTGGTTATAAATGGTTAACATTGATTAGAAATTCTCCTTTGCATCATCATGTCTTATTTTGCCAATGAAAGCAGACAGGTGCATAAAGTGCTATGTATATGACTAGTTAGTAGGTCTGCCTTGTTCAAATGTGGCTTTCCATAGTGAACAGAGAGGCTTGGAAAAGTCACCACAAATACAGGGTTAATTCAACACTCACTGAGCTTTGTTCTATGCCCACTGAGTTCTGGCTCCTTTGTAACACTACTTGAAACATTGGTCTTAAATGTTGTTTGCTTTTAAAATATTTGCAGGTTACTCAAAGTTTGGGGATATATTAGTACCTAAGAAAAACACTGATTACATCCTATGAATCAGTGCTGTTCCAATATAATTTTCTCCAATAATGGAAATGCTCTACACTTTCCAGCACTGTAGCTACTAGTCACATATGGCTATTAAGAACTTAGAACATGACTAGCTTGGCTAAGAAAGTGAATTTTTATTTAATTATTTAAATAGCCACATGTGACTAGTGGCAGCTATAATGAACAACACACACAGTTGTACAAAGTCCTGATTTTTGGAACCAAACACCCCTTTCACTATCCCTCTCTAACTTTTCCTTCCTTGCTCTCTTTCTGCTATCTTTTTTTTCCAATTTTATAAAACAATTTCATATGTAGTTAGCACTGTAATGGGACAGGACACAATATATCCAGGTCATAGGTTTTATCTTTCTGATCAGATCCAAAATATAGTTGAGTCAAAAATCGTATACATACACATTTACACACATATAAATACATATATACCACAATATACTGATACATGTAATAGTTTTATACATAATGAAATTTAGACCAAGATAAAATGCAATCATGGTACCTTGATATGGTTGAAACATGGAATAATAAAGCAGTTCTTTAAGAAACAGGTTTGCTTACTCTGGAATTACTGATTGTCATTGTAATAAGACACTGTATTTTAATGGCCTCTACATTGTGTCCCAATTATCGATATACATGTCTGTTTCATCAATTAGAATCCAAGATTGTTGAGGGAAGCAATTAATTTTATTTATTTTAGTAATTATAACAGCTAGCATGGTGCCAGGCTCATAGTAAGCACTCATAAACTATTAAAAGTTGTTTCTTGAATGCATGCATTATATCCAATACTGTAAATATCTGTCTAGTTAATCATCAAATAATTTGAAAAGATGCTAAGCATAAAATACTAGCTTTTCCCCTTGTGTATAGCAGGAGTTAGAACGTGAGTCTCATTTTATGCACTAAATGGTTTTATCTTTTGACCAGCAGCTGCACAGTCCATTCTTAAGCTTGGGATACAAAAAATATACAATCATAGTTTAAAGTTTACTAATTATAGGAGGTGGTCATCCTAATAACACTAATCCATTCCTTTCGGTTCCAAATCACAGGGGTAAGATAATTGTTTACTTTTTATCCCTAGACATTAATATCTTAAAGGTTTCTTTGGACAAAAAAAAAAAAGGAGAGAGAGACCATGAAAATACACATTTAGGGTATTCTAAACCAAGTGAGGCCAAGGAGGTAAGCCTACTACACAAGCTGTGCCTACTAAAATCACAGACCTTGTAACTAAGGAGCAGGCAACAGAGCATAACCAGGCAGAAATATTCAACATGACTTCAGCTTTGATCACCTAGATGTCATTCCCATGAATAACATGCTACATCCAATAATGACTGCTTATTCTCCCTGTTTATATGGAAATTTTTTTGTAACAGAAATGGTACCATCCCCCTTTTCCCCAGTGAACCCGGATATGCCAATAAGCTGTAGCATCATAGAAAGACCAACAGATCTCCAGATTGTCATTAGCCACATGAACAAAAGTAGGTAAATAACAACACAAAAGAAACACCCTGGTTAGCATTGACTAGCATGGAAATGAAACCTTGCAAAATTCATTTCAGAGGTGCAAAATTAGTCTATTAAAAATAAATAGTGGGCTTTCATTACAAAATAGAGATAAATATCTCTCAATAGCACGTGGTACAAAGCACAAAACATGTAATGAACAACTTTTTTACAAAATATTTTTCTTACATTTTGGTCATAATGTTTTGAAATTACTTACAATTACTTTTATAAAATGCCTATAATGTAGAAAGGAATAATTTATGATACTTGTCATAAGGGAAATTATAGTACAAAAATTGAGTTACATATGCAAACCTTAGTCATTAGTGTGATCATTTAGGTATTCTAATAGAGTTATATGCAGGATTCACTAACAGCAGAGGAGAAAATTTATTACCTTAATACCTCTAGGCAAGAAGGATAGCAGGGAGAGCTTCAAAGAGAAAGGAGCGTTATAGTTGTTGAGGGGTGAATAATGATTTTCCAAGTGATCAAGGAGAGACAATGTGTCAGACAGTGAGAATAAACAGCACAAAAGGCATAGGGAGATAGGAACACTGAGATGTATCTGGGGAACTCCAAGTAGATCTATCAGGCTAAACTCTTAAGTTATGATCACAGAAGGAAGAATATGAGCTTTGAAGTCAGACAAGTTTAGTCACAGCACTGACCCACCACTGAGTAGCTAGGT
This sequence comes from Tarsius wallacei, assembly GCA_963574415.1. Lineage (NCBI taxonomy): Eukaryota > Metazoa > Chordata > Mammalia > Primates > Tarsiidae > Tarsius > Tarsius wallacei. The sequence continues at coordinate 16,340 of CAUYQG010139338.1, read as the reverse complement.
GACTTTGAACATATTAATCAACTTATCTGAGCCTCATTTGTTAAAAGCAGAGAATAATAATTACATTGTAGGGTTTCTGTGATGATTAAAAGGAACAGACATCTAAAATACCTTCACAGTGTAGTTAAGAAAGATGTTCAGTAAATGATGGCTGTTATCATCATCACCACCTTCAAACTGGAGAAATAGACTCATGGAAGGCATTGTCTTCTACACTGACTTTATCTGTAGAAGACATTTTTTAAAAATTTATTTATTATAAAGATTAGAGTACAATTCAGGGTTAGGTATACAAACATTGGTCATGCAGGTACCCTTGTTGATGAGGTATGCCCCTCCCTCCCCTAGCAGTTTTCCCCAACTGCCAGTCCCACCACCCCTTCCCCTGACAGTTTTCCACTACTGCCAATTGCTTTCTTATAGCATTATAATTGTTCAAGTTCACCTTATGAGTGAGAACATACAGAACTCAGTTCTTTGTTTTTGTGATAAATCACTGAGTATGATCGACTCCAAATCCATCCAATTTGCTGCAAAGTCCATATATTTGTCCTTGTTTATGGCTGCGTAATATTCCATTGTGATGGTAGGAATACAGACTAATACAACCTCTTTGGAAGACAGTGTGGCAATTTCTGAAGGAACTAGAAATTGACCTTCCATATGACCCAGCAATTCCCCTATTGGGAATACCCAGAGAAACTCAAATCCTTCTACCAAAAAGATACCTGCACACGTATGTTTGTTGTAGCTCTATTCACAATAGCAAAAACATGGAACCAACCATGTTGCCCATCAAAGCTGGACTGGATAAAAAAAAATGTAGAAAGCATTTTAAGACTTAAAGCAATGTATAAGCAACTTCAGACCCATGTTTTAGGAAAATCACTCTGACAGTATCATGGAAGATGGAAAGAACTGAGTGAAAGGAAATAGTGAGAATACAGTGACGATATATTTCCAGTTCTGGAAATAGATAAGTGCAGAACTAAGGCACTAAGGTTTGAGATGATGAGAGAGCTGTTATCTGGTCTAATTTTCCCCTTTTTCCATGCAAAGTTTAAGTGGTGTATGGAAGGCATAAAATACAAAGTCACAATTGAGGTTGCTGTGGTTACAGTGAAAAAAAGAAAATACTGTGAAGCTTTTCTTCCAAGCCTCATTCTTACAACAGTAATTTTACCACACTGTATGTTAGAATATTATGTTGTAGCAATATTCTTCTGGGGAAGTTTTCTATTTTGGGTTTTTAATTAAGTTATAAAATATAGTAGATGCCTGCCCCTCAAGCTTTACCCCTTGCATCCATTCATCTCAGGTATTTAAGATTCTGTACATACTATCTGATAAAAATGAGTTTAGAATCACACATCATCAGATAAACAGTCAATAAATATATGAGTGTAGTTGCTGGAATTAACCACTGTCACTCAGAAAGCACTATACTGCACAAAATATCTGTCATAATCAGTGCTGCTTTTTGTCAGGAAACATTAGTATTGATAAAGTAGTAATATAATATAGACTTTTAAGAAAACTCATTCATATCTTCCTCTAAACTTATTGTTAAGTTTTAGTTTTGATTCTTCTAAACATTTTTAAAATTTTATAGCATTTTTAATTAACATTTCTACTAACTGAGTCACAATGACTAAATCCAACTCCTAACCATATTATCCCTTGATGTCAACCTGGCACAATTTTAAAAATATTTGCTCTCAAAATGTTTATATTCTAAAAGCAAAGCAGGCTGTTCATAGTTGAGTGCAAATATAGTAGACAAGAGGAATTGTAGTTCTTCTACTTCAGTTAGATGGATGCTTTAGTTATTTTAATAGTATTTCCCACAGTACCAGAAATAAGCACAATAACCTCTGTTTTTATAGTGCTTTATATCTATTGATCACTTAATAAATATAAGACACTTCTCTAAAAATATAACGATGAACAAAACAGACCAGGATCCTTACCCTGATGGAGCTTACATTCTGCTTGAGAAAGCAAATGGTGCAATATATAAGGAGGTGACAGATCGACTCAAAATAAACCAAGCAAGGAAGGAGTGCTAAGAGTTGCAATTTTAGAGTGAGGTCAGGGAATTAAGGCATGCATAAGACAAAGGAACAAGGTATGCTGATATCCAGAGGAAAAGCATTCCAGGGAATAGAAAAAGGAATACAAAGATCTTAAGGTAGGAATATGCTGGAGATATTATATAAACAGCAAGGAAGACAGTGTAGCTGGAGATGTGTGAGAAAGGGAAAGAGTGGTTGTAAGGAAAGTCCAAAAATTAATTCCAAACAGATTGTGTAGGGCTTGAAGACTGTTTTTGAGGATTTTGCTTTTTACTTTGATTTATATAGGAGTCATTGGAGAGACCAGAGCAGATTAAAGATATGATCTGACCTACAGGTTTCTTAAAATAATTATACTTCTGGATTGAGAAGGGACATAGGGGACAAGAATAGAAATAAAGAGACCATTTAGGAAGATATAAAAATAATCCAGGAGAGAAATGTAGTGATTTGAGTTAGGGTGGTAGCAGTGAAAGTGATAATATATCTATTTTGGCTATATTTTAAGTTGGAGCTGAAAGGATTTCCATTTGATTAGGTGTGTCAATGATCACTTCAGTGTTTTGGACCTGAGTATCTGGAAGGATGCTGCATCCAATAACTAAGAAGGGAGGAGAGAATGGGAGTTCAGTGTTAGCCTGGTTAAGTTGAAGATATATAGTAATATCCATCTATAGATGTCTAAATAAATGTTAAGTATAAAAGCCTAGAGAGTTCAGAAACAAATACAGACTAGAAAGAAAAAATTGGAAATATTCAGCATATAAACTATATTTAAAACCATGTCACTGGGTGTGGACACTAAGAGGGTGTATGGAGAGAAGAGGTCAAATAGCTAAGCTCAAAGAACTTGGCGAGACCTCATCTCTACAATAAATCAAAAATTAGCCAGGCGTGGTAGCGCGCGCCTGTAGTTCCAGCTACTTGGAAGGCTGAGGCGGAAGGATCGCCGGAGCCCAGCGGGTCGAGGCTGCGGTGGCCAGGAGCGGCCACTGCACTCCAGTCTGGGAGACGGAGTGAGACTCCAACTCAAAAAAACAAAAACAAAAACAAAAACAAAACAAACAAAAAGACATTCTGAACATTTTTTTTTTTTAAAGGGGGAGATAAGAAACAAAAAGTCAAAAGATAGTGGGGAAAAGCAGCTTATAAGTAGCAAGGAGACCACGAGTGTTTGGTATCATGATAGCTACATAAATAAAAGTGTTCCTTAGGACAGGCAAAAATCAACTGTGACAAGATGAAGATTGAAGGTTGGCTATTGGATTTAGTGATGTGGTTATCATTGCAAATATGACAAGAGCAGTTCTGTGAAAGAGGTGCAGGCCTTATTGAAATGATTTTAAGAGAAAATGAAGAGTAGTAATTGAAAATATACATACAAGTATTTTAAGGGGTGTTGCTGTAAAAGGAGACAGAGAATTGGGAAAGTTTGTAGAAGTAGAGGTAGAGTAGAGAATGTACTTAATTAAGATGGGAAAAATAACATGTTTATGTGTAGATGCATTATGTTGTTTAATAATTCTAATGCTGGAAGGTAGATATTATTTACTCCCATTTGTGAGGAAAGGAAAGAAATGTTACTGAATCAGGTTATGAGACTTACTCAAGAGTCCTCCCTCTTAATTAATGTTAATAAGGATTAACCAACAAATCCCCTGACTCTGGATTCCTTTACTGCTTCCGCTTCTTCAGATTTCCTTCAAAGGACAATCACTGGAAGAGAATGAGGTAAAGAATTATCTGTGATGAAGGTCAGTTATTATTGGTACATATGTTTATTTTCTAGAACTGACTTGTGTATCCATATTTAAGATTTTTCTCCTTAACAACATCATGCACAAAGCATTGTTCATGGTTTATTGTTCATGATAGTTAACTGTTGGAACCCTGAAATCAAATATATATATTTATATGAATGTACACAAACAATTGCTTGAAAAGGGGGGAAGGGGAGAGGGGGAAAAATTCATTAAATCCAAGTAGAAAATGGTTTTGCAATAACACACATAGAAAATATTAAAAATAAGATGATGCAAAATGTCTAAACTCCCATTTTTATTTTTAATGTTCTGTTGTTAAATTTTTTATTGTATTTTATTATAATGAGATATGTTCTTTTAATAATTAATATTGATACATGCTATATGGCATATACAAAAAGATTCAGTTCTTTAACCAAGTGGAATGTAAGTGTTTAGTTATCATGTTGCGAAGACTTATATGCTATAAGTATCTAACAATTTTGTATATAAAAAAATTATTACGTATATATTTTCCTTGATTAAAGTTAGCCAGTGCATGCTTATTTTGTGTAATAATATCTAGAGGTCTTAAAGTATCCATAGGAAGAAGAATTGTATTATTATAGGTAGAATATATTTTCATTCTCATTATGGATATCTGAAGTTTTATTTATTTCTTAAACAACTAAGCATATTGTTATTGTGTTTATCCAAAAGCTAATTAATTCAGTTTCTTCCTACAACATCATTAAATTAGGCTACCCTGCTGGTAGGGAATGTGAAATACCAAAAGGAAAATACTTTTGAGATGGCTTAAATTCATACTTGTGAAAATTAATGACTATGTAAGAAGAAAAACATGCTTCCAGCAAAGAAGCGAACACAGAGATAATTAGAGTGCATTCAATAATATAAAACTAATATTTTATGACTCATATGCATGTTCTTCCATTTGATGATCATTTCAAAGCTTGGTAAAGGATATGTTACCAATTAGCTTCTTTGAAAAGTACATCCAACTGAAAAAAAACTATAAAACAACTGAAAAAGATTATAGGTGATGATATAGAGAATGTTAATGTAATAATGGATATTTTTATGATATAAGAGAGATTCTTTTGATTTCACAAAATCACATTATATAAAAATGCAGTCAGTTTGCTTATGTACTCTCTGGAAAAAGAAGATTAAAAATAATTATTTCTAGTTTCTCTTTTGATAGTATGAATGATGTGTATATGTATGAATGTATGAATGAAAAAATATATTTAATTCTCTTTATTGAAATAACACATGAAATGGTACAGAGACAAAACTAGATGTTACCTTCCATTTCTATTATTATAGAATTGTAAAACAATCATTGTTAAATGATTTTCTAATATTCTTATACCTTTATCTTACTGGTCAGTAGGCATAACTGACTTAACTCTATTTTTATATTTCCAATTATTTCATAAATATGTACATATATGTGCATATATATTACTTTATATATACTTACACAGGTACACCAAGTTTTACATGAGCATAATTATCGGTACAATTTGGTATAATTTTCTTTTATATACTTGCATCCCTATCTTTTTTTCTTCTATTTCATTCTCCATATCTGCCCCTCACCACAATTATAACCAGAAGCTCTAGGTAATGTCATTTGGGTGTAAAAATCTGTATTTTCCATGCTCTCATACACACATAGATGGATTTTTTTTTTTTTTTTTTAGAAATCAGGATTTATTGAGAGGACAGAAAAGTTCCCACAGTGGGAAGGGGCCCAAGGAGGTTGCCCATGATGAATATTTTTCATTATTTTTAAAATACTATTCAAAATAACTATTACACCTCTGTGTGTGTCATTTTTACTTAGCAATAACTTATGAAAATTTCAAATCAATCCAAGTCATCTGAGTGATTCAATTCGTATTTTTAAATGGCCACATGATATTCTATATTGTAAATATACCATTATTTATTTGACCAAACTTGAATAATTTTTAAGGAATTAGTAAACATTTGCCTAGATGTTCATGTTTGAACACTTCTGTGCCTTGCCCTGATCTTCCAAGTAGGACCTTCTGTCATTAGGCTGGAAACCAGCTTGGTGTGGGGGTGGGAGGTGGTAGAGAGGAGAGGTAAACAGAATTTTACAATTTTAAAAGTAAATAAAACATTTGAAGGTAAGCTGGAGTTGACTGCAATCAAATTTATTTTTAAAATTTCTGACAACATTCAAAATAATTCTTATATGTGTGTGTGTGTGTGTGTGTGTGTGTGTATAAACATTTCAAGCAATTTCAGTTTTATTTAGATTCTGGAGTCTCTGCATTTTAACACAAGGTGCCATGAAGTCCTATCTGCAATTATGCTTTTCTCCATTTTGAATTTTGTGATCATTTGTATTCAATTCTTAAGCAGCTATAACATTTATTGAGAAAACAGAGCATATAGCTATATCTGAGCTCATTAAAACAAATAGTTAACGACACTCTAGTCATTTTATTAGTTGCTATGTATTTAATAACAATTTAAAAAGAACTTTTAAATGATTTACAGTATTAAAGTATATGTGTAGAGCACGACCAGAGATGTCATTTGATTCTATAAATCTGTCCCCATTGTTAACTGTACAAAAACATTTAAGCAACCCGTGGGTTAAATAAACTTTTGTTCCCTTGTGAGAGTAAAATGAGGCAATATATGTGGCTCTGTCTCTTGCATCTACAAATACCATATAAAGAGTATATATATGTATATATATCTGAAATATATTTCACAAATAACGCAACACAAATATTAATGTTTCATTCATTTATTTAACAATTATATTCTGAATATTTCTGGATGTCACCAATGAAAAAACGACTGAAAAGAGAGTGTTATCAACAGTCATGTATAAAGGAAAGTGCCTCCTTTCAAGCAAACATTTTCTGTCAAATTTGCATATAAAATTAAATATGGTGCCCTTTCAATTTGCCAGTTTGGCTCCAATTATTTTATGTGCTTCTCAGCCACATATTCCTATAATTATAAGGAGCATAAGAAGCTACACCCAATGTAGCCTGTGTTTATGTAATATATGGAAAAGAAATTGCATTTTAGTCAGTCAGATGGAATAAAATTAAAGCTTCAAACCCCTTAAAGAGATTATTTACTTATGCTCTTTGTCTCTTTCTTCAAACTTAAAATGGAGATAATACCTTCCCTATGGTGTGGTTTTCAAAATGAAAATAAATGAAGTGGTATTTTTCTGTCTATCAATATATCTACCACTTGGCCAGTCTTCTCTTTCTAAATATATCTTTAATTCTTAATGGACAGTAAACGGCAACATGCAATAAAATTAACAAATAAAGAGAAGGCATGTGCTGGGTTAATCAATAGGAAAACTAACCAGCCATCTTAATCGTTTAGTTTATGCCCAATTATTTTTTAGTGATTTTTTTCAACGAATATCAAAAGTGTCTTTGTGAAAACAAAACAGAACAAAAAACTAGAGAGGGAGCTTCAAGATGGTTACCTACCCAACACTCACCTTCTTAAAACTGCAGGTAGATAATCACACATTAAATGGAAAATCTAAAAGAGAACATTGGAATTCAGCAGGGAAGTAACGGGACACTCTGAGGCACAGAAGGAAAGAAAAACAAAGAAACCAGCCCTGCCAGGATAGGCTTAAAGCCAGGTGAAACTCCACATACAGAGAAAAGGTAAATGAGAGATCTCTAGTGATCCACATTGCCTGCATGGATTCCTACAATCCCAACCATGGGAGGGTCCCTTGATCCTCACAGGTGCTGAGACTAGTATAGGGAGCTGTCTAGAGTCCATGCAGCACCATTGTTCCAAAGACAGTGTTTGCACTGGGTTTCACACACCCCTTGAGACCAAACAGCTGCAGCATGGTGCCATTTTGAGAGTGCAGCCACCACCAGACTACTACTAACTGGGTGTCCAACAGCCCCTGCATCTCCACATCCCTATAGTTCCATTGACATCCCATAACATCAACAGAGAGGGCTTCAGTGTCACAGCACTAGCTGCACCCAGCAGTGTGGCAGAGTTCCAGCACTCTAGCCCATGCAGTGTCCTGCATGCACCCTAACGAATGGGTGGTGAAGTGCACCAGGGATGCTACCCCTGTGACAAATGGAATTGAAGTTTATTCTCCCCAGCACCTGAAAGCCATCTGTCTGGGGTCACTGTCACTGGCAGTGACTCTGCTCCCTTCATTAATCAGGGCTAAAATGCACCTGTGAGCACCTTCAGAAAGCCTAAGGACTGGTCTACCTCGATGCCATCCTTGGACCTGAGGATAGGCCTTCCCTTTCCACCATTGCCATTCCTGCCTGAGCCTGCTGTCCAGAAGCTTGGGGTTTGACCTGCCCCACTTGCTACATGCAGCACTCTTGTGTAACATAGGGGAAGCTGAGGAGGGAACTGCTTGCCCACTGCCACCAACAAATAATGTATAGGGTTTGGGCGATTGATCCACCCTAAATGTCACTGCTTATGCCCATGCATACAAAATAGGGCAGCCTAAAAACAAATCCATCAAACCTACCATCTGGGCCCATGCGTGAGATTTAGGGACATCAAGTCAGGTCTTCTCTGTCTACCGCCACCACTGCTGATGTCCAAGTTGGACATCCAGGAGCCTGGGGGTTGATCTACCCCATTCATGATAAATTGTGACCATGAACACCATCGTGGGGGCACTAGGACAGGCCCACCCAGCCTGGGGCTGCCACTGCCAGTGACTATGTGCATTGTCCAAAATCCCAGGAATAGACTCACCTCACTCACTGGCATCATTTTGCACACACCTTCTGGGGGCTTAAGGATGAGTCCACCCAGTAACCTGGTATACATAGACATCATACAAAAGCCTGGCATTAATCCATTCTGTCTACCAATATCAGTGCACCTGCATGCTTTCTGTGTATCTGAACAGGTGGGCTCAATATTTCATCACCACTGCTGCTGGCATCCACATACAGGCACTACCTGGGGGCCTGGGGACTGAATTGTCTAGCCCATTTATGTGACGACTGATATCATGCATGCCACCTGAGGGTCAAGAACTTTCCTGCTGCCCCTACAGTCTTTGTGGACATTATGAGCACTGTGCAGCATCTTGATGACCTGCCTGGATGCCTGAGGACTGCTGCTGCGAGTAACTGAGCAGGTTGCCTGTAAGCACAAGGATAGTCTTGCCCAAGACCACTATCATGAGTGCCAACATATACCACTTTGGTGTCCAAGGATTGGCATGCTCAGACCATCACCACTTGCTGCTGGTGACCAAGGACCAGCCTATCTGATGTCTCCACCACCAGATAAGCATCAATCACAACCACCACTAACAATTTCAGCCTAAGCCCACAAAAAAACTCATAGACACCACTAATGCAGATTACAGTTGAAGGAATCATATAGAGACTGCAGCAAGTCCCCTACACATGAATAAGTTCCATTCCGAGAGTGCATTCATAAGTACAATTTGTTTTAAGTCCAACAAAGTTATCCAACTAACACAATCAGTAATATAGTACTTAAATAGGTGTATAATACTTTCCCACATATAGTACTTAAAAAGCAAACACACACACACAAATTTTTAATCCTACAGTACAGAACCTTGAAAAGTACAGTAGTATGGTACAATATTAACATAATAGTTGGCATACAGGGGTTAGCATTGAGTAAACAGGCAAGAAGAGTTACTCACTGGAGAAAGGAGAGGAGGTGGGAGAGGATACAGTTTTCTCCCACAAAAACCAATTCATAAAATTAGAAGAAGTATTACTGTGCAGAAGTAATTATTCAATGTCAGTGAAAGGAACAAGAAACATGACACTTTTATAGGAACACAACAATACCCCAGAAATATATGCCAACAAAAAAGAAATCTATAAAATGCCTGAAATAGAATTATAAATAATGATATTTAAGAAACTCAGTGAGATATAAGAGAAGGCAGATAAGCAATACAAATAAATCAGAATAAAACAACTCATTACCTAAATAAGAAATTCAAAAAAAGATAAATATGATAAAAAAAATCACTGAAATTGAATAATTCAATGAATGAAATAAAAAAATACAATCAAGAGTTTCAACAATGGTCTAGATTAGCATAATGAGGAATTTCTGAACTTGAAGATATACTTTGAGATAACTGAGTCAGATAAAAAAAAGAAAAGAAAAGAAAAAAGGAAACAGAAAAGTTTTAAAAAGAATGAAGAAAGCCTACATAGCATATGGGACACCATAAATTGGCCAAATATGTGAACTTTTGGTGTTCCAGAAGAAGAGATGGCAAAAGCATAGACAACTTATTTAATAAAATAATAGCTGAAATTTCCCAAGTCTTGCAAGAGATATAGACAACTGAATACCAAAACCTGCCAAAACCCTAAATAGATTTAACCCCAAAATGTCTTCAAGGCACATTATAGCAAAACTGTCAGAAGTTTCACTTTTTCTTCTCTTTGCTCCTCTGACTGCATATTTTCAAAATATTTGTCTTTGAGTTCACTGATTCCTCTGCTTGATCAATTTTACTGTTAATGCTCTTTAGTGCATTTTTATTTTGCTTATTGTCTTTTTCAGCTCCAAGATTTATTTTTTAGAATTATTATTTTGATCTTTTTTTATTAAATTTCTGAAAATTTTTAGTGTGCATTTTATTAAAGTTTACTGAGCTTCTCTTGTTATCAGAATACTCTTATATTGAGCTGAGCTGATATCAGTTGCCCTCTTAACTTCCTTTCATTGATTCTAGTTCTGCCTCCCAAAGAAACATTAACTAAGTTAACTGCCTTTTCCTCATGTTAGTAATGCAAATAGATTTTAAATTTTTCTAAGTCTGTTCTTCAAGGTAAACATTGCAGGTTTTCATAACCATATCATTATCCTGTTTTCTGTGACTCCCTGCTTCTCTCTTCTTTTCTCTCACACTTCTCTCTCATACTTCTCTCTCCTTTTCTCTCACACTTAACAATGTGCCCTCTGGAAAAAGAGACAGAACCTAGCTACTGCAGTGGTTCTGACTGCCTCCTCTAATCTTCCTTTCTAGAACTACAGTAGCCTAAGATTTCACCACCTTTGATAAGGATCATACCGCTTTGATTTAAAAGATCAATGGTGTGCAAACCAGGCTGCACATTAAAATCACCTTAGGGAGCTTTAAAAAAATACTGATACCCTGTCCTTGCCTTAATCAATTAAATCGAAATCTCTGGGGCTAAGGTCCATGTATAAGTATTTTTTAAAGTGTTTCAGTGATTCTAATGTGCATCCAAATGAATTCTATTCTTAAATACAGTTTCTTTCAACCTGTATGTGAATATAATATTCTTGCTGTTGTTTGTAAATATCAGACTTTTGATCCATTCCAGTTTAATTGTCTCTGCTAATTGTAGTCCCAGCTTTACCAAATGTAATTTTCTAATGTCAATCTTTAACAAAGTTATAATTCTTAAGTTTCTGTTTATGTCTACAAAATGTTAGAAAAGTGTGGGTAGGATTTTGAAAAAGTGTGAATATTAATTTAATTTTACTATTTTGTGGTCTATGCATAATGCAATTTGGTCTATATGTACCATAATTAAAAATATCTTAAAGCTCACCAAAACAAATAAAATAAACAACAACAATAACAAATAGTTTACTGAGCTTTCTTAAAGCAGCTATCTGAATTTTTTTGTCTGACAGATCACACATCTCCATCCTAGGTTATTTACTGGTTATTTATTTTGTCTGTTTGGTGAAATCAAATTTCCCTGTTTGTTCTTGATGTTTTTGGATTAGAACTGACTTTTTGTTTTGAATAGTTATTTGCTCCATTTTTCATAGTCTGGCTTTGTTTGTTTCTGTTTGTCTTTCTTCAGGAGACCAATCCAGAAGTTCTAAGAAGACTGACTTGTGTTTCCTAAGTGCCTGACCACAGGAACTATTTCAGCACTAGAGTACATACCAGTCTCAGGTTCACTGCAAGCCTCCCAAGGCCTCCAAGGTTGGCCCAGATAAATGTGGGAAAGAGCCAAGGAGGCTATCCAAGCTGTATGAGAAAACTAATCAGGAGTTTGAGCCCCGAAACCTGACTTGGTAACCCAAATGGACTCACTTTCTAGCAGTTACCAGCACAGGTAGGACAGTTCTCTGAGTGCAGTGAGAGAGGCTAGACACCTGAGAGTGGGCTCCTTCAGGAACTACTGTGGAACAGAGGCTGGAGAGGCTGCTCCAATGGTCGAGACATCTTTCAGCAGTTCCTTGCACAGGTGTGATAGTTTTCCAGCAACAAAGAGTGGGTCTTGACCTGAGAGTGGGCTGCGTCAGGATCCACTGTGGAAAAGAGGCAAGCGAACCTCTCTTAGTGACCAAGACAGGGTCTCCCGGCTGTTTCTCACAAGGCATATAGTTCTCCAACTGAAGTGAGAGGAGCTGGAGCTGGGACCAGGCCCTCTCAACTTCAGCTGCAGGATGGATGCTGGTAAGCCCATCATAAAGGCTAAAACAAATGGGTAACTCCTTGGCTGGAAGATTTGGACCAGTCTCTTTCTGGATACTTGTGAGAGCTGTACTAAAAAGAGCCCCAACTGTGGCGGTATGAAGCTGAAATATAGAGCAATTTTTAGGTCCCTGCCAAGACAGAAGTTGGTAAGCAAATGAGCCTCTCCACCAATGCACTGGTGTGCACAATTTCTCATGGACTGCTTGACAGATGGTTTGGGTTGCAAGCTTAAAGATAGATGAATCTGTAGTCAATAACCCTGGAAATGGGGGCATTTTTTTGGCTTGAAGCCAGGAGCATGATCAGCAGGTCTGCCACTTGGCTGAATGTCTACACTCTCAAAATAACCTTTCTAGGTGTTGGGCTTCACTGAAGTTCCACAACCTTGTAGCTAAATCCTGAGACTCCCACAAAGAGTCAATTTTCTATGAATGGGTTTAGAATTCTTATTGCTGCTAGGGGAATATGAGCAGATGTTCTTCTATTTAACCATCTTGCTGCTGTTACCTCCCTTTTGTCTTTTTAAAAATTGAGGTTTTTTTTTCTTGTTGTTGTTGATGCTATTGGGTTCCTGGAGTTCCTTATGTATTTTGGATATTATCCCCATATCAAATGTATGGTTTTCAAATACATCCCGTGGGTTTCTTCGCTTATTGTTTGCTGTGAAGAAACTTTTTATTATAATGCTATTCCATTTCTTTCATTGTCTGTGCTTTTGTGATTATAATAAAATAATTATTGTCAAGATTAATGTCATGGAGCTTTCCTTCTGTTTTCTTCTAGTAATTTTAGAGTTTTCGGTCTTACATTTAAGTTTTAAAATAAATTTTGAGTTTTTTGTGTGTTTGTTGAGAGATAATGATCTAATTTTGTTCTTCTGCATATGGATATTCAGTTTTCCTAACACAACTTACTGACAAGAACTCTCCTCTCCCCAGTAAATTTTCAGGACATCCTTGTCAAAAATAAGTTGACTCTAAATGTGTGGATCTATGTCTGGGTTATTTATTCTGTTGCAAATCTTGAAAACAAGCATCAAAATGATCTAACCTATTTCAAATAACTGTGTGTCTGAGAAATTACATTTTGGTTAAAAATATTAATTACAATATTTACAATATGAAAGAAATTACAATATTCAGTATCCACCAAAAAAACCCAACAAAACAAAACAAAACAACAACAACAACAAAACAGGCATGTAAAGAGGCAGAAAAATAGGAACAATAACTAGGAAACAAATACCAATAGAAATAGGCCCCAAAATAATGGGATGACAAAATTAATAGACAAATAATGTAAAACAGTTCTTATAACAGTTTATATTTTAATGAAGATAACGAAAAATATGAGCATAATTCGAATAGAAATAATAGATATAGTAATAACAAAATGGATTGGGCATGGTGTCTTATGTCTGTAATTCTGGTGTGTTGGGAGGCTGAGGTGGGAGTATCACTGGAAGTCAGGGGCTCTCAATCAGCAAGTGCAACATAGTGAGACCTCATCTCTTAAAAAAAGAAAAAAGAAAGAAAAAGACAATAAGAATCACAAAATGAAGTTTCTAAAAATAACATATATCTATATCGATATCTAATATACATAATATCGATATAGATATCGATATAGATATAGATATACATAATCTGAAATAAAAGTAAAAATGCCCTGATTGGGATTAACAGCAGATTAGACGTGGCAGAAAAAAACATCATAATATAGCAATAAATAGTATCTAAAATAAATTCCAGAAAGAAAAAGAATGAAAATTAATGACATATGGTATGTTTAAACATAATGTAGTGAGATACATAGTAGTTGATAACCCAAAAAGATAGGAGGATGTGGATTCAAAACTATTTAAACGAGACTTCCCACATTTGATAAAAACTACAAACTTATAAATGCAAAAAATACACTAAATCAAAACCAGAATAAACCTAAAGAAAATCACTGCACATTGTAATTTATAAAAAGAGGGGACACTGAAAACAAATAATACAGAGAAAAAGGAGCAGCAATAAAAAGGATAGCAATCTTCTATTCAACAACTAGACCAGAAGACTATGAAACAACATTAATAAAGTGTGGGGAAAAGTGGTAAAATAAAATGATTTTCTTATAAAAATACATTTTATAAATGAAGTCTTAAAAGCAACTTTGTCACATAAACAGAAGCTGAAAGAGTTTATTCTAAACAGAATTTTGTTACAAGAAAAATGAAAATGACTTATTTAGGCCAAAGGATAATAATCCCAGATGGAAACTCAAATCTAAATAAAAGAATGAAGAAAGCTGGGAATAGTAAATATATAAATAAATAAATATGGTAATTTATTTTAAAAATATTTAATAAAGCATTTGACTTTTTACAGTAAATATAATGATAACATATTTAGGAGTTTATAAATAGGTAGGCAGAAACGATAGAACAATAACAAGGTCAGACACAGTGGCTCACACTTGTAATCCCAACACTTTGGGAAGCTGAGGCAGGAGGATCTCGTGAGCTCAGGAGTTTGAAAACTGTCTAGGCAGCATAGTGAGACCTCATCTCTACAGAAAAATTTAAAAATTAGCCAGGTGTGGTGGCACATATCTTTAGTCCCGGTTACTCAGTAGGTTGAATTGGGAAGAGGATCACCTGAGCCCAGGAGGTTGAGGCTGTGGTGAGCTATGAGCATGCCACTGCAATTCAACCTGGACAACAGAGTGAGACCTTGACTCAAATAACAAATACAACAATAACAACAAAACCAAAAACCAATAACAGAGGATGAGAAGATGGAAGTATACTGTTGCAAATTGTTACAATATACATGAAATTATATAATTCATTTAAAGATAAAATGTGATTAGTAAAAGTATATGGTTAACCTTAGGGCCACCATTAAAAATTTAAAATAAAATAAAACAATAATCTATGCCAAATAACACAACAGTGAGAGTAAAAATTGGATTACGATAGATAACACTTTATTTTACAGGAGACAGAAAGAGAAGAAAAGGACAGAAAATATAAAGGAGAAATAAAAAAGCAGATAAAATATGTTAGATTTAAATTCAACCATATTGATAATGGCATTGGATATAAATGATCTGAATATTCCAGTTAAAATTTAGGGATTGTCACAAGTGAATCAAGATTCAACTATGTGCTATCTAATGGATAAAGGATATTCCCAGTACAAAGACACAGATAGGTTAAAAGTAAAAAGAAACAGAAAAAAACCACAATGCAACTGCCAAAAACAGCATCAGTAGCTATATTAAGGTCAAACTAAGAAGATTTTGGAAGAAAAAAATTACCAGTAATACCGAGGAACATTTTATAATAATATAAATGTCGATTAATCAATAGGGACATACTTATATAGCTCCAAGTAATGGAGCTGCAAAAGATAGAAACATTTTTATAATACAGAAAGGGGAAATAGAAAAATTCACAATCAGTCATGGTCAGAAATTTCAAAACTGTCATTAATTTAGAGAACAAAAACAATCAGTAAGTATATAGAAGTCTTACACAAGACTTCTTCAACATTGCCTAGCGGATATTTATTGAACATTATTAGATCTAAAAACAGAAAAATATACATTTTTAAGGTTTGCACAAAACTTTCACTGATATATAGTAGATTCTGGGCCATAAAACTTGTTTCAAAGGATTAAAACCAGACATGTAAAGTTCTCTCACCACATGGTATTATAGTAGGAATCAAAACCTGAAAAAACTGTAAAATTCCCAAGTATTTAGAAACAAAACAAATGACTTAGAAATTAACTGTGGGTCATGAAAAAAATCACAATGTAAATCAGAAAATAGTTTTAGCTAAATAAATTAAAACATAAATATTGAAATGTATTGAGTGCAGCTAAAACAATGCTTAAAGAAAAATTAATGTTTTATCCAAAAATATGAAAGCTCTAAGATTAACAATCTAAGTTTCAACATTTAAAAACTGAAAGGAGAATAAAGCCTAAATAAAGAAGCAATAAAAT